>BQNB010030105.1:0-48902 GCA_026074375.1 Tanacetum coccineum
CACACCACCACACCACCACAGCACCACCACAGCACCACCACAACACCACCACAGCAGCACCACCACCACAACCACAACCACAACAACAACAAAACAAACACAACCACCACAACAGCAACACCACCGCCACTACTTTTTTTCTTCTATTTATGAGTGATATCAAAATAAAAATCTAGTGATATGAAAATAAAAACAAGCGATATAAAAACTAAAATCACCATGTATAGTCATTCAACCGGTCATTCGACTTATTTTCCCCATGCACATTTCGCTCGAAATACATACATCTCGCTCAAAAAGTCGAGCGACATCTGACATTGGGGCCCGCATGGCTTAATCTTTGATTTGCAGTGCATTTGTTTGTTAGATACGTGTTATGTCGCTCAAAAAATCGATCTCTCTCAAATAATCGAGCGACATGTTTGGCTGTTTTGGAAATTCATTTGGATCTGTCCTCTGCAAGCAATAACAATGAAAAAGTGTCTTCTGCCGTAATTTTCTCTTTTCAAAACCTTATCCTCTCATCTCCTTTCTTTGTGGTCAACAATAAATGACACCATCACCATCAAAAAATTTGAAAGATTAAGCATAAACATCATCACTAGTTTACTCATAACCACCCTTGCAACAATCATCTCTTAAAGATCCATCAATGAGTACCATTAATATCTTCAAGAATCTCAGTCCATTGGTCATATACATCATCTAAATCAAGTTCTTAAAGGTAAACTTCTGGTGCAAGACGACTTGTGACCAACTAAAAATCTTTCATATCGATTTTCTTGTACTTTTTTTATATACTTTTTATGGACTTTGGACTAAAATGAGATATTGATATTAGTACATAATAGGACATTAAAAAGGTTGTAAATATGACTTATAGGCTTGATTGGGTCATTTTTGGTATTTGGATGAATAAAAACTACATAAAAATGGGCTAGAAAGTTTTGGCAGATTGTTATTTGAAAATATTAGTCGACTTTAAAGGGTCATAATTCACTAAAACATCATCACCATGGCTGGTTCTTTGGTCATATAAATAGATCTTTGAGTTAGCTTTCGAACCACTATAGCCACATGCTTTAAAAATGAGTTTTGGTCATTCAAAACATGTTTGCAAGATAAGTGTGTAAATCTGTCTCTTTTTAGCAGATTTGATAAGTCAACTTTAATAATTCATAACTTGGCCATTCTTTAATAATTTTC
Organism: Tanacetum coccineum; assembly: GCA_026074375.1. NCBI lineage: Eukaryota > Viridiplantae > Streptophyta > Magnoliopsida > Asterales > Asteraceae > Tanacetum > Tanacetum coccineum. Next base: position 1,207 of record BQNB010030105.1, read on the forward strand.
ACTGGTTTCAACTCTCAAAGTTAAGGTTATGTTTTGTCTTTAAAACCATGGTGTCCTTGCATGATGAAACTTATTTTTGAACCCCTAAATGGTCGTTTTAAAATGAAAGTTCAAACTGTCCCTGTTTCCAGATTTGTACTTGTCTCTTGTTTTGAGTAGATCTTACTCATGCATGTATGTTAGGACTTAAAACTCGATTTGGGATTAGTTTCATATGTTAAATTAATATTTCCAGAAACCTAGAGCTTAAATTCATAATCTAAACCTTCTGATCATTGAAATGAATAAACATATCTAGAACTGAGTACGACTTTTGTCTCACCTATTTGAATGAGTTCAAACATTTAATAAATCTATAAAAATTCAAGGACATACATAAGACATCTTATTTTGAGGTGTGTAAGGGTTGGACCAGAAACACTTGTGAATTTGGTAAAACGGCCACTCGAAGTGACCTTATGTCAGGACAGATTCATGAGTTTATGTATAAATAATAAAAGTAACACTTGGTAACGAGTTTTTATGAATGACCAAACTAATAAACGTTCCTATCGTCCGAGCATATCATTTAGGGTATAATAAGTACCATTTGCTTGCCTGAGGTCGTAGTTAGAAGGTGTGCGTTCATCGGGTTCCTAGTCGTTCGTTGTTGAGCCATACTTGTACTCGCTTCTTCTTTGCCTTAAGGTGAGTTTTCACAGCCCTGTTTAACATACTTTTGGGGGTGAAATGTATGATTTTCACTTGACTAAAAAGTTGGTTGTGCTTTTATGACTTGACGTATTATTTTTGACATGTACGTGTGACTTTGACAAAATTGGTTTTGTATATTTGACTTTGGCTAGCTTGAGGCACAATTGTGACTTTGATGTGCTTTTAGACGTTGATATGTGCTTTTTAGACTTATGTATATTATTGTTGTTATGCCGGTTCTTCACATTTTAAATTCCCCATTGGTTTACTATTCGCACTCTACTTTATCGTACTGTTCGTACGTTCTCCCTTGTCGACGGAGATATAGGTATTATGGATATCACTATTAAAGGTCAGCCAAACTCTCTTTCCCTTGTCGATGGAATGGATAATATTTATATTGGGGCGTTTGTTGCATGACACTGTTATACACGTTATCTATGTGCATTTTATTACAACCAAGTATATTTTTGACTATTTGGCGTACTTAAACCTATATGTGAACCCATATGTTATGAGTCTTGTATAGGCGGGGCTCGTAACAGGATGCGTTGATGATATAGTTTTACCGTGTTGACATTTATTTTGAGAGCATTATTATAAAACCTGTGTAATCACTAACTTTCCAATAGTTGAACCTTTTTTTATCATGCATTGCAGGTGATTGTTAGTAATGTTCTTTTGAAGGCACTTGCATTGGAGTTATATTATTGTTATCATTTTCCAAAGACAATGTTTTATTAATTTAAGACTTATGTTTTACTATCCAATGTTGGATCAAAGATATTGTCGTAATGTTGTTAACATATTTTATTTAATTCAAGTATGGTATTGTTCTATTATCTTATGCTTGTTCCTTGCGCTGTTACACTTTGTGTTTTTGCTTTAGTGGGGCGTGACGAAACTACTATCAAGTACTTGATAATCACCACAACTCACAACATATTTTCCCTGAAATATACTCTTTTTCTAACCTTCCCATTTGGACAATTCCTTGCAAGATGACCATTATGCCCGCAACCTAAATAATTCACATTATAAATTTCCTTCCCTTTATCAGATCTCTCCAATCTCACACCACCCTTCCTTATCACTTTATTTCTTGGTATGAAATCTCGTATCTTGTTTACTGTATTGGGTGCTGAGGTAGTCATAAGACTGAGGTTGGTAGGTTTCTTGTAAAAAGAATTTTAGATTTGCTTTCCCAGTTAGGCTATATTCTAAAAAATAGTTGAAGAGTGATCATTTGTGTTATGAATGGTTTATGTGGGGTTTGCATCTTCTGAATCATATGGTGGGTTATATGAAACGATGTTTGTTATTTTAGAAGCTTGTGAGCGATACGTGTTTCTTAATTGGTTTGATGTAGCAATAAGTGCAAGCGGATCATTGACTATAGTATCTTTCTTCTTAATCTCTTCTCGAATTTCATTAACTTCTTCTTGGTTATTCTTCAAAAGATCAAATAGATTGTTGATGTCAAGCTTGTTGAGGTCGACTGTAAAGCATCTCCACTTTGGTTGTAAGTTGGTGAGAAACATGGTGTTATGCTCGATTTTGGTTCGTTTTAGATTGTGATGGTTCATCTCATTAAAAGGCTTGTTAATATTATCAGTGTGTAATATGCCTCTGTTGGCATCTAAACAATACTTATCTTTCTCGTACTATTATTATTATTACTATTATTATTATTATTATTTATTATAACATCACTTTATTATAAGAAATAAGATATTTACAAAAAGTTAGTGGGAAGCCGAGATACAAGCTGAGCCCTCACCCCTTTAGCTATAGCAAAGCAAATCCTATTATTATTATTATTATTATTATTATTTACATAAAGTTGGATAGGAGTCTAGACACAAGTTGTGCTCTCACTCCTTTCTGAATATAAAAACTCACTATATGAAAGATTAATTCACCACTCTTAGCATTATTTGAGTGACTAATGGAAATACACTGAATAAGTGAAAGTGTGTCCAAAGCCTATATTATTATTATTATTATTATTATTATTATTATTATTTATTATCACTTTATTAGAAATCCATAGGATTTACAAAAAGTTAAAAAGAAGCCGATATATTATTATTATTATTATTATTATTATTATTATTATTATTATTATTAGTATATTATTTGTGTGTATTGTATTGTGTGGTTTGTTTTTAACTAATTGTTGCAGGTTGAAAAAGAAAATGTGATAAAGACATACGAATTCGTGTACGAAGGCTCTCACTTAGCTTTGTGCAAATTTTGCTGAATTCGTCGCGTTCGTATGATAAGGGAAGTATTATCCTACATTTACTTTTCCAATTTATCTTTTCTCTATTATATTTTTTGCATTAGGGACAATGCTCATATTAAGTATCGGGGAGGGAGATAGATAGAAAAACTAAATTTCAAAAATTATAATATATACTTATCTATGTTTTCAAAGAAGAATAGAAAATTTTAAAAATATATACTAAATTTAAAAAATTATAATATATACTTTCTTTGTGTATGAGTGTGCCGGTGATTTGTTGATTCTAGAACTTGTGCTTGAAATCTTTACGAAACCGCAGTAAGATCATGTTCGCGTGTTATAGACATTTTTTTGATAAAGAGGCGAAAAAACCCAAATAAAAAACAAAATAAACCTGTTGTGAGCACTCATCTTTGGTGCTAGATACCAAAGAAATATACACCTAACTCTTGTCAAAAGTTTTATGATTGAATTATTTGATACCTTATCCGTATGCATGAATGCACGTTAAAGTTGGTATTGCTATTATGATGAAGTTAGAAGATTGCAACCTTCTTGTTTCGTTTGAAGTAGTATGCTTATCATAAGTATGTGGGAGAACAAGTATCCCCGAAGTTAAAAAAAAGAAGTAAAAATAAGGCAAAAATAAGCCAAAATATTGTGAAAAGGAAGAAAGTAAGTATATATTTACGGGAATTGTGGATAATGATTTAGTTGTAGACCTTTTGACATTATAACCTCGAAAACACCAAAAATATCCATAACATTACGAACCATATAAACCGAATAAATTCCCTCTTTTGATATTTATGTCAGGTGCTTACGCCCCATCGGATTTGTTTAGTTTCTTGTACAAGCATATGGTAATCTGAATGAATCATGTCTTAACGATTGAGTGATTTACTTATATCATTTACTTTACTATATATGAGCGAGTGTGAAATAAAAATTGTTCTTAATTTGTGAGTTGCTTAGTCGCGTTATCTCAGCTTCTGATGATTGATTTGTTTAATCTTTTACATATATAAAAATGAAATACTTTTTCTTTGTTTGCTTGAGGGCAAGCAATGCTCAAGTATGGGGGGGGGGTTGATAATGCTCTAATTATACATAAAATATCCCTTTTTAATACACTATTTAGCTATATATATATATGCTATATATATATATATTATCATGTCTTTAGATACTTATTCGTGTATTAGTTGTTTCAGGATTAAAGGAAGCAAGGAGGACTAATGATGCAAAGAATATCCGTTAAAGACGTTAACGGTCGTTAAAGAAAAGACTTAGAAGAATATTAAAGAAAATCAGGGTAAAGTTTGACGCACTTACTATTTAGTACGGGGTACTTGTGAACGAGGGAAAGCATTTAATTCAAAGAAGAAGTATGACTTCTAAGGAAGTACGGCGTACTTGCACATGCAGTTACGAAAAATTCATTAATTCCCATGGCATTGATTAGAGACCGATCATTAGCACTTGGTACCTATCACCAATGTTCATTAGGAGTTCAGAAGTCTATATATTGATGCCCCAACTCTGTGTTTACAACAAGAATCAAGGAGAAGTGAGAAAGAACTAAAATCATCAAAAGTTCGAAGGAAAGGATGAACTAGCCTTTATTTCATCCCATTCCATTTGTTATACCACAAAGGAGGATGATTTTAGAGTTAGTATTCGAGCTATAGTTGCTGTGATAGAGGGATTAGTAGTTTGAAATAGTTGTTTGGGTAATTTGTAGTTTTCATTCGGTAAAACTAGTGTAAACGCATTATTTGCTTGTGAGCTTTGGTACAATCTTCTTTCCTTTGTTAGGAATCGAGAAAAGACTCGGTCACTCCTAAAATACGTAGCTTGTAGGTCTTAGATACTTTTTGGAACATTAGTAAGCTAGTTAGACCAAAGCCCATAGAAAGCCCATGGAAGCTAAGTCCCAACCGGCCACTTTGATGTATAAATGCCCTCTCCATAGCTTGGAGAGTGTATTGGTTGGTTTCATTTCTCACACACACTATAATCTAATATTCTCTCTTCCTTTCTCTCACTAGAAACCTTTCTTTCATCTCTTTCTCTCTATAGTTCTTCATTGATTGGTTAAGTGGTTAGATAAATAACATATTCTACAATTGGTATCAAGATCCATGTGGTGATTGTGAAGGTTTAGTGTGCGTTTTTGTTTGGTTTTGGTTCGTGTATTGGTACCGTAACACCAAAAAGATTGTCATCTTTTGGGTGTTCAAAAACCATAAAGCTTTTATCTTTCTTCTAATTCTATCATAGTATAAGCTAGTTGTACAAGAAAAATCTTGGAAAAACATCAAAAACTTATTTTTTGTTTGTCTTTTTGGTTCGAAAAGTCTTTTACACTCAAAATCTTGATTTCAAATTTTTTGTGTTAAAAACCATAAAGCTTATGTTTTAAGGTTCTACTAGGCTTAGAATAGTAAGTTGTACAAGAAAAATCGAGCAAAAACATCAAAAAGTCTGTCTTTAAGTATTTTGAAAAAGTGGGTCTCGAAATACTCTAGGCGAATTATACCATTTTTTCTTCTAGGCGAATTATACCATTTTTCTTCTAGACGAATTATACCATTTTTCTACTAGGCGAATTATACTATTTATCAACTAGGCGAATTATACCATTTTTCCTCTAGGCGAATTATACCATTTGCCTGGGAGAATTATACCATTTGCTTGGGAGAATTATACCAGTTTGCTTGGGAGAATTATACCATTTTTCTTGGGAGAATTATACCACTTTGCTTGGGAGAATTAAACCACTTTGCTTGGGAGAATTATACACTTCTCTTAGGTGATTTATACACTTCTTTTGGGTGATTTATACACTTCTCTTGGGAGATTTATACCATTTCTCTTGGGCGATTTATACATCTCCATTAGGTGATTTATACGGTTTTTTCTTTGATTTGTATAATCCCGTGAAATATTCATTTATCTTCTTGATTTTATCAATAATTGTAAAATTTCGTATAATCTCAAGACTCAATCACTTAAACAAACATCACTTTAACACAAATTCCTCTAATCACTGAACGATCAAAAAGTTACCTTTTCTCATTTAATCAATAAATTCAAAATGACAACTTTAGTAGAATTCATGATCATTGCCGGTGCGGACAACCGTCCTCCCATGTTGGAGAAATCTATGTATGACTCGTGGAAGAGTCGTACGGAACTATACATGGAGAATAGGGAGAACGGGAAAATAATTCTTAACTCAATTCAAAATGGCCCACTTGTATGGCCTACTATTGTTCAAGAGGATGGCACCACTAGGACAAAGAAATATGAAGAACTTTCAGTTACAGAGAAGCTTCAAGCTGACTGTGATCTTAAAGCTACCAACATTGTTCTTCAAGGTCTTCCACCGGATGTGTATGCCATTTTCAATCATCATAAAGTTGCCAAAGAGATATGGGACAGAGTTAAGCTCCTTATGCAAGGAATGATGTAGGAAACTAGAAGGGGGGTTGAATAGTTTACCAGTTAATTTGACCGTTTTAAAACTTTGCTTATAAAATGCTTTGATTTGAGTTGTATGTCAATCAATCAACAATATGAATCACATTTTAAACTCTCTAATGTAATGAAACTAAGTAAACAATAACAATATAGAGTGATTAGAGAAAGAAACGATCTAACCAAGACACCAAGATTTATAATGGGTCGGCTACGGATAGACCTCTTCGTTCCTTCTCACTCCCCAGAGTACTCCACTCGAGATTTACTATGTCACAAGCTCCCTTTGGCGTGAGAAAACCTGTTTTACGCGTCGCTTATTTCTTTTCCGACACCTAAGCTAGATGTCAGAGGGTCCTAATCTTTGTTAGTACAATCTAAGACTTCTCTAAGTCTTTTACACTCACAAGATATATACTCTTGGATTGACAAACAATTTCTCTCTCTAGACACACACCTCTTCCCATCTTTTTTCCTTTCTCTCTAATAATATGGCTAAACATTTGTTCAATCCTCCCAGACCTCCGGATCTTTCTTGTGTAGCTAGTGATTTCTTATTATAACAATTCGTATGTAGAAGAATACGATTTTTCTTCTCTTGCACTTGATTAGAAGAAAAAGGGAGGAAGAAAGAATTAATCACTTGAAACAAGATCAAGGTATGTTAGTGATTAAGATATGTGTTTTAGAAAGAAAGATAGAAGAAAGAAAAGTAGATCTGAGAAAATTCGTGGCAAGATGTTCTGTTTTTCAGATGGGGTGGCCCAGTATTTATAGGAGACAAAAAGAGCCGTTGTGCTGGCGGCGGTCCCGGCGGTCCCAAATATATTAGGGGGCCGCCAGGCCTATAAGGGGGCCGTTGTAGACTACGCTCCCCTTTTTGTCTTTTTGTTGGGAAGGTGTTATCTGTTTTAGAACTTCCATTTTATGGGGAAGAATCTGATTTCAAATTTATTATTTTAATAATACATTTCTTTTATAAATAAATATTTTGTTTTTATATTTTTATAAAAACACTTTTGTAGAAATGTAAGGTTTAAGAAAAATATTTTCTTAATCACTAATCATGTTTAATGATTTGTTTATCCATACCTTAAGTGATTAATCTTAGAAATAGAATTTTACGGTTAGTAATTTATAAACGTTTATTTTTATCGTAAACGTTTTTACATTTTGTTATTATCAAAACATCGAGAGGTCGAAAAATATAAATAACGTTTTTAGACATTATTTGTATTAACAATCTCCCCCTTTTTGATGATGACAAAATATAAACTCATTTAGTATAAAATTAGAGGTTTATAAATTACTAATGAGTTTAATTCCATTTCTCCCCCTTTTTGTCGAATCCAAAAAGGTTGATCGTCGAATTGTAGTAGAGAGAAAGAAATCGACGATTAAAGACTCCCCCTTGATGTATGCTCCCCCTCGTTCGGGGCACCAAGGGATCGATCTTACGATAATTTGTTTGCTACAAAACAAGGTTAGAAGTACAAGTGCAAGCCAACATAGCATGACAAATATCTCAATATTATAATCCACACTTTTGGAAACTCATAAATAAAGTTCATTCAAATTCTAAGAAGAGCATATATAGCCATATAGGACAATATATGAAGATACATCATAAGATAATCATAACCTAACATAGCATAATTAGAGCATCCAATAAAATTAAACAAGTAGATGATTCTTGACTTCATAAGATGTGATACCCAAAAGGTAGTGAACATTTATTTGAGCAAATTAATCATTTGGGAGTGATTAATTGAAGAGTGAGAATGATGGAGATGGTGAATCATTGTGGTGATGGACTTGTGATTGAGGTATGAGACGGGTGACAAGGAATTGAATGAAATTAATTTCATTTCTTAATGAGTGGAAGTGGTTGGTGGTGTACCTACAACAATGACAAAAACTAGCATGACACCCTACTTGAGCATTAGTAGGAGGTGGAACCAATGGGTGTGGTGAAGAGGGTGGTGTAGGAGTTTGAGAATCGATGAGTGTGGAGATGGTGTGGAGTTGATTAATAATTCGATCTCTTTGTGGGTAGTTCATAGGTGGTGAGATAGAGTGAGGAGTGTTAGTTGGAGGTGGTGGTGGTGAGTCATTATGACAAGTAGGTGATGATTTTGGAAGAGGTGTCTTACGTTTCCATACTTGACGAACCGACATTTTTGGTTTTCTCGAAAAGTTTGGGTGATGATTTGAGCAAGACATTTGGGTGAAAGAAGAAGAGAATATGAGGAAGATGGTGATGATGAAGAAGATTGATGGTTTAAATAATGAAAAAGGTAAAAGGAAATGGCAAAGCATGGTGTTAGAGATGAAGATTGAAGAAATTGTGTGTTCAAAGAGGGAAGTTCCAGCAAGAGTCTAGGACTAGGGTGGTCAAAGATGCAGAAAAAGAGAAACATTCAAAAAAATCCTCTAGAGAAATGGCATTTTCAGATATCTTATACCCAAAGGTTTCATATGAGTTTGAATCTCTCGGGTTAAAATTTTGTTTTCACCAACGATAATGGTTTTCTTGTTTTTGGTACGAGTCTTTTTACATTGTTGTTAGAATTGGATAAGGGAACTTAATGAATCTAGGAGATGGAGGGTTGGTTGTATAAAGACCTATACTTGGTCACACTTACTGACAAAATGGTCAAGAGACCATTATTTCAGGTGGTTAGTGGGCTTGACTTTGAATGGTATTTTTAGAATTTGACCAAATTCCTCAAGAGTGAGGGAGAATGACTTATTTTGAATGACAAAGTTGACAACAAATTGACCCTTAGGATTATTGGTAAAAGTAAGTTGACAATAAAACTCAAGAACAAAACGATGTACAATTTGTTCGTTAATGTCTAACAAACAATCGAAGCCGATTGACTCAACTTAGCATGATTATGAGTAATTTTTGAAGTTTGGATCTTTCACCCTTCCCTCATGGAAAATATCATTTTTCAAGATTTGCCATTGTGTTTAACAATGGTTGACTAAACTCATTTGATATTAAGGGTATGTAGTTTCTTATCTTTTGATGTTCTAGACCGGTAGCTCGAGGTATTGTTACCTAAAAGATCATGAATAAGCCCATATATTAATCATTTATACTTGTTTTTCATGTTTTGAGTTCGTGCCTAGTGTGTGCCTATATGAACAAGTTCCCCCCCCCCCCCTATGGAGTGTAACGATTAACTCGGATCCTAAAAATAAAATCCCAAGAGTTAAACCCAAAATACGTCCTATGATTTTTGATTTTTCTCATCCAAACAAGTAGAAAAATACATATGAGTTATGTATCTCGAAATTTGTTCATGAGATCATTATGCATGTGTTTGAAAACGTTTTTTGGTTTTATTGACAATTCATAACAACAATATTATTGTGTTCCTAACGTGAGTGATTTGAAAATAAAATTAGGGTTTCGGTTCAACATCAATTTTTCATTTAATCTTACTAATGTATGCAAATCCTATGTCTACGGGAAGCATATTAGTTATATATTGTATCCTAGTAGTCTTAATTGTACAAAAATGAAAGAAAAATAAAAAATCCCCAATTTCAATTTTTGTGTTCTTCATGAACCCTAGACTCAAGAAAATAGATGAAATGTGTTGGGATTTATATTTGAGTTGATAAGACAAAACATGTGAAAGATGAAGGACCTACAAGACAAAGAAGGAAAACTTGAATATTCTGAAGATCTCCTAAAGAGATAAAGATTACAGAAGATATTGTTTTATGTTTAAAAGATATTCTTGATAGTTATCTTCTTTATTAAGTCTTGTACACCCTCTATATAAAGGGTATTAGTTGTTTAGGTTTAATATATCAGCATTCACAATGTAAACCTAAAGGTGTGTGTGTACTCTAGGCGTCAAGTCTTTGTAAGACGCCTAGGATTATAGTTAGCTTATTAGTAGCTTAGTAGTATAGTAAGCCTTTGTATCCTGATCAAAAACAATGAAAGGCTTAACGCTTATTAGTAACACCTTGTTCTTAACTATGATTGTTTTATTTGTTATTCCGCTAGATCATGGTTATGATATCCTAGATGAGCTAGATCGATTTTCAACATGTTGTTTCTTCTAAAAACCCTAATGAACCACGTAAAAAATAGGTATGTATCTTATTCTTAAAATCCTAATGATGAAATTGTGTTTCTTTTAATTTTTTAGGTATTATGTATACCAGAAGTTATGCGTCTTTTCTTCTAAAAACCCTAATGAACTACGTAAAAAACGGGTATGTATCTTATTCTTAAAACCCTAATGATGAAATTATGTTCCTTTTAATTTTTTTATGTATTATGTATATCAAAAGTTCGTCTCTTCTTCTGAAAACCATAATGAACCACATAAAAAACAGGTATGTATCTTATTATGAAAACCCTAATGATGAAAATATGTTTCGGTCTTGGCTAACGACTAATGGTATGGGATCTCAGCATGTAACGAATTCGTACTGTATTTTAGTTTTGTCTTTATTCATAAATATTGGCTACTTAATACTTTCTTCAGATCAAGGGAAATAAAATGAAACTCAATAGGTTATGTTACCTTTATCATATTAAGTGCTAAAAATTTCCAATTTTTTAATAGTATCCGTAAGTTATTAATTGAGCAAGATTCTTAATAGGTTATGTAAGATTTGTTAGTATCTATATTAACCATAACTTCTTATGCTTTTGTGTATTGCAGCTCATTGTTTTTGGCTTCACAACGCTAAACTTTATGTTAATCTTATATTAAAAGAATAGGTCGTTTAGGTTGGGTTTGGAACATTCTTTTTGGTGTATTTTCATAAATATGTTAACTTAGACACTAATTCTACTTAATTTATGAACATTGACGCAAAAAAAGTTTTGTGAACCGAACTCGCCCGTTGTGTGAAAAATTATAACCAAAATTTTTTTAAAAAAAATTAATTTTTAAAAAAAAATTAGAATTTTTTTCAAAATTAACTTTTTTTTCAAAATTAAATTTTTTATTTCGAATTAATTTTTTTCTAAATTAATTTTTTTTTTTAAATGCTTGGTTAAATTTTTTTTTCGAAATTAAAATTTTTTTAAAAATTTTTTTGGTTAAATTTAAAAAAAAAAAAATTTTCGAAATTAATTTTTTTTTTAATTTTTTAGAAATTAATTTCGAAATTTTTCGAAAAAAATTTAATTTCGAAATTTTCGAAAAAATTTTTAGAAATTAATTTCGAAATTTTTTTTTTTTAAAAATTTAACCAAAATTTTTTTTTAAAAATTTTAATTTCGAAAAAAAATTAACCAAGCATTTAAAAAAAAATTAATTTAGAAAAAAATTTAATTTCGAAAAAAATTTAATTTTGAAAAAAAAGTTAATTTTGAAAAAAATTCTAATTTTTTTTTTAAAAAAATTTTTGGTTATAATTTTTTTTCGAAATTAATTTTTTTTTTAAATTTTGGTTAAATTTTTTTTCGAAATTAAATTTTTTAATCAAAAAATAATAAATCTCAACAAAACTATAAAGGGACTATTGAAGCCTACATAAAAATAAACGATCGTTAGAAATTTAACTTGAAAACTTGTTAATTGCCTAACATTGCAACCAAAAACAAGATGGATACCTTAAATTGAGAAAAAAAAAAAATGGGGTACCTTTAATTAGCATTGATCCTAAATGATACCTTTTTTATGCGATTTGCCACATTTAATTTTTTGTTGTTACATCCATGACCTAACTCAAATTGAAAGAAAATAGATGAAATGACTTACAAGTGATGATTCTTTGTGATGTTAGGATTTATTATTAGTGTTGATTTGATCTCAATTGATGTTTTAATGGTTGATTCGATTTTGGCGGGTTTTTTGTGCGTGTTCGTCAATGGCAGCAGATAAAGGAGTGTTTGTTTTTGTGTTTTAAATTTTTTGTTGAAGTTATTTCAGATTATGGTCTCTGATGGCGGTCCATATCTCCTGGCGGTCCCAAATATATTGGGGGGCCGCCTATATGGGGGCCGCCCTCAGTAAAGGGTTTTATTTGAGTTTTTGACGAAAATTTAACAAAGAGGAGTGACATTTTAATTTGCCATTTTCGCGAATTAAAATGTTATAGTACTTCGGAGAAGTATTATCAAGTTGTCACTACACGTAAGTTGGAACACGGACTAGAATCGCAACTAGAGAAGGAGAAGCGACACATAAGATTTAAGGAATGTGTTCCATCAATCCTATACCCAAGACGTAGATAGTTAAACCAGTTCACGTTTAAGGGTTTAGTATGGATGTCGGCGAAGTTGTCGACGACGCACTTTTTTTGATTGATATATGTCCTTTCTGGACATTATCACGAAGAAAGTGGAGACGTAATTTTCGAAGTGTTTTGGTACGATAATGTTAAGGTCATCGCGCCTATTGTTGTCGCACATGATGGGAACGTCATCGAGTCCTACGCTAAGTCGATGAACTTGTATTCATCCAAAGAGCTTGTTAGACATGCCTTCCGGCGCTTATGTATTCGGCTTCGGTAGTGGATATAACAAGAGCGATTTGTTTCTTCGAGAACCAAGATGTCAAACAACATCCCACGAATGTACAAATACTGTTAGTGCTCTTTCAGTCCACATAATCTCCCGCTGAACAGCAGTCGGCATAATACTACGGTTTATATGATGTCCCTTAGGATTACCATAACCCTAAGTACGTATTTAAAGTATCATAAAAAAAAAAAAAAAAAAAAAGAAAAAGCAGATACGTTTAAAACCGCATCAAGGTGAGAGGTTTTTGGGAGCCTCTATAAAAGCGGCACAAAGAGCATACACTAAACAGTGATATCAGCCTACAGCGTTAGAGTATAATAAAAATCTACCAATCTGCATTGATACTTGGTACTATCTACCGACTCACACTCTTAGTCTTTTCATGGATTTTAGTATCGGAGGCATGGGGATTTCATTGGTTTTAGAGTCTTTTAGACCAAAATTCTTAAGCATTTCTTTACTAGACTAGATTGATTAAGGAAATAAACCGTCTTCCCAATTGTTTAATTTGTAATCCGAGGAATAAGGTTTAAGTTCACCATCATGCTCATCTCGAACGTCCAATCATGCCCTGATTATTGCAAATTCGATCACACATGTCCTTGACAAGTCGAACCGTAATAATGTCATCGACATATATTTGAACAATGATTGAATTTGAACATTTCTCTAGGTAAAAAAAGAAGTGTTATCTACCATTCCCTATTTTATATTCAGTTTAATAAGAAAAGAATTAATCTATCATACCAAGCTTTGGTGCTTGTGTTAAGACCATATAAAGCTTTCTTTAATTTATAAACATGATCCGGTTTTTCAAAATCAATGAATCCCGGAGGTTGTGCCACGTATACCTCCTCATTGATAAAACCGTTTAGGAATGCACTTTTTACATCCATTTGGAATAATTTAAAATCTAAGGCGCAAGCATAGGCTAATAATATCCTAATAGATTCAAGTCTAGCAACCGGGGAATAAGTTTCATCATAATCGATGCCCTCTTGTTGGTTGTAGCCTTGAGCAACTAACCTTGCCTTATTTCGAGAAACAATACCGTTCTCGTCTAACTTATTCCTAAACACCCACTTAGTTCCTATAATTGTCATATTCTTAGGTTGTGGAACTAACTCCCAAACGTCGTTAGCAATGAATTGATTTAATTCTTCTTGCATGGCGACTATCCAACTTTCATCTCCTAAGGCTTCATTCACATTCTTAGGTTCTATAGTTGATATAAAACAGTAGAAGTTACTTTGGTTCTGGGCTTGTAATCTAAGGGTTATTTGGTTAAGGTTTCCTATAACATTTTCTAAGGGATGGTTCCTAAATTCCTTAATATTGACTATTTCATCAATCTATAATGTTTCATCCTCAACAATATTTTCTAGGTCTTTCTTTTCGATTTCCATAATAGCTTCTTTTTCATCTAAGTCATCATCCACCAAGGGTGATGTCTTAGAGGGTGGAGGAGTTTCATCGAATGTCACGTGAGTGATTCTACGATTTTCCCTAGAGTGTTTATTAAGAAGGATATAGGCTATTACTATTTTACGGAAGCCCAAAAAATAACACCTTCGTATGGACTTGGGTCAAATTGGGTAAGGTGTCTTTGGTGTTTAAAATGAAGCACTTGCTTCCAAACACTCTAAAATAGTCAAGAGTAGGTTTTCCCTCCCTCTTAAGATTCATAGGAGTGTTTTTCCTAGGATGGCTCTAATTAGGATTCGGTTGAGAATGTATGTTGAAGTATCTACGGCGTTACACCAAAACTTTTGTGGTAACGATTGCTCGTTCAACATGGTTCTACTCATTTCCTGAAGTGTCCTATTTTTCCTTTCAACCACGCCATTTGATTGAGGAGTGCGTGGAGCCGAGAAGTTATGAGTAATACCATTGCATTACAAAACTCTCCAAATTGCACTTCATTATCAAATTCTCTACCGTGGTCGGTTCTTATTGACACTATTGTACATCCTAATTGGTTTTGGATTTTCTTACTAAATATTTTGAATTGATCGAAAGCTTCGGTTTTATCCTTAAAAAATCTAGTCCAAGTGTACCTAGAGTAGTCATCTACTATGACTAAGGTGTAGCGGTTTCCTCTGAACTCCGTATGGCGGATGGACCAAAAATATCCATGTGTAGAATGTTCTAGCCATCAGTCGTTGATACAAGTCTTAGCTTTGTGACTAACGTGAGCTTTTTTCTAATTTTGCAAGCATCCACAAAATGTTGTCAAACTATAAGCTTAGGTAATTACTATCGTAATTCCTTAGAAGCCTAACGATGTAAAGAGACTGCATATTAGCGTGACCTAATCTCCTATGCCATAATGTGGAGTTTTCATCAATCGTTGCAAGACAAATTTTGTCTTTTGGCTTATTTCCTAATTTCATCACATATAATCCTTTCTTCCTAATACCTCTACCTATGACTTTACCGTCCTTAGTGATTTCACTATCATGTTCTTAAGAAAAATTACTCTACACTTAATATCACATTTTGTTCCCTATACTTAGCAAGTTAAGTCCTAAATTATCAACATGTATCTACATATCAAATTTTGAGAAAGTACATAGAAATCGTACCTTTGCCAATGATGTTTTACCGAGCGAAGATTACAACCAAAAATGACGTACTCCATGTATGGGGCCTTGTAAGTGGAGAAGAGCTTCTCGGTTGGGGGAGCCCGTCATGTGTTTGAGCCTCCTCTATCCCTTGATCCATTCGTCGGCTCCAAGTCGCCTAAGGCAATCTATTAAAAAAGACAGCAACTCCAACATTGGTCCCCAATATCTCATGGGTCCCAAGTTTGTAATGCCAAACATCCCATGCATTGATGCAAATTGGTTTGGAATGCGAGAACGGAAGACACATTTCCCATGGTATGTAACTTTGACGTGGAAAGTTGTTCAACCTACGGGAAATCCATGAGGTTCGTTTTGTCGACCAACATGTCTTTTTGATTACGGTGTTTTAGGACGAGAATAATTATTATTGACTCTTCTAGGAGGTGGAGTTGTTATGACTAAAATTGGTTATTGAAAATTCACTCCGGGCTTTGTCAATGGTTTATAAAATTGTTTGACTTCATTGTCACTAGCCACAGGAATTTTGACTTTGTTTACAATTATATGTTTTGGTCTAGGACCCAAAATAGATTTTTGACAAGACACACTTTTTCTTAGAACCAGGCGTTACTGGTGGCGGTCCTACATTTATTTTGGGGGGCCGCCTGAACATTAAGGGGGCCGCCCATATTTATATATTTATGGGACCTCCATCAGGAGACGCCTTTTTCTGATCTTTTACAAATTTTATTTCCACTAGATGATGCTTCAAATGAATTAAACCCTAAACCTAATTTATCACCGGAGGGTTTTTGATTATTTATCATTTCATTTAAGCAATGTGTACTCTTTTCAAATTTGTTTAATCTAGTAGATTCATCTTTGAGTTTTTCATTCTCAATTTTAAGTACATGACACTTTGCACAATCGAGATCAACTCCCTTATTTTTCTCGAGTGTGGACAATTTATCTTTTAATTCTCTAAGCTCATTTTCTAGACTATTTCTAGTAGCTTTTAACTTTTTGTTTTTAGTGATTATCTTTAGACTCATTTTGCATAACTTATCATATTCGTTGTCTAAAGCTAAATCATCAATTGATGAGTTTTCATCACTAAAGTAAGATGATTCGGAACATACCTCACTTGATGCGTGAGCTACAAGACACGTTTCATCTTTGACCTTTTCATCATCTTCTTCACCGCTATCGCTCCAAGAACCTCCAACAAATGCTCTTTGGTTCTTGTCTCTCGGTGGCTTTGGACATTCTCCAATAAGATGATTTGGATCTCCGCATCTAAAGCACTTCCTTTCACTTTTGCCATTTTTGTCGTCTCGGCTTCTTTGAAAGGTCTTTTTGTCATTCCGAGGTTGTCTTACAAATCTACCTCTTCTCTTAAAGAACTTCTTGAAGTCTCTTACCGCCATGGCGTACTCTTCGTCTTCACTACCGGAAGTCGAACACTCTTCATCACTAGATTCTTTCTTAGCCTTTAAAGCAAGAGATTTCCTTTCAACTTTTGCTTTGACTATTTCAGAATCTTTCTTGATGATCATCTCATGGACTTTGAGGTTTCCAATGAGCTCATCAAGAGATAGTGATGTTAAGTCTTTCGACTCTTCAATCGCCGTGACCTTTGCTCTCCATTTAGGATGTAGAGCTCTAAAAAACTCCTTTTGTAGTTCTTACTAGAATAACCTTCATCAAGGGTAGTAATAATAGTATTAAATCTAGCAAAAACACTATCTATAGATTAGTCTTCGGAAATGACGAATTGTTCATATTGTTGAACCAAAAGGTTGATCTTATTATCTTTGACTTGGCTATTACCTTGATGGGTGATTAACAAAGTTTTCCAAATTTCTTTTGTCGTATTACACATGAAAATTCTTTCATATTCTTTTCTAGGCAAAGCATTGTAAATAACCATTTTGGCTTCATTATTTTTCGCAAGCTTTCTTTTAAGATCATCGGTTTGTTTTTCAAAAGGGATAACCTCATCTAATTTGGTTTTTGGATTTTGTACAATAGGTTGAAAATCACCATTGGTAATAACATGCCAAAGATCTAGATCTTTTGATTTAACATATGTCTCGAATCTATTTTTCTAATAAATAAAACTATCGCTTTCAAAGAGTGGTGGTCTTTGCATAGATTGCCCTTCTAGATATTTGTCGGAATCCATAGATCGATTCAAGCTTTAAAATACAATATATTTTAAAAATCTTGAGTGACCTTGCTCCTGATACCAATTGTGGAAACTAGAAGGGGGTTGAATAGTTTACACGTTTGTTTTACGTTTCAAAAGTTTACTTTTAAAAATCTATAGATCCGAGTTATATGTTCAATCAAATCACAATATGAACAAGCAATAACTATCTAAACTAAAACACGATAACAACAATAATAATGTAAAGAGATAAGGAAAGAAACAACCAAACCAAGACACCAAGATTTTATAGTGGTTCGGCTACGAAGCACCTCTTCGCCCTACTCCACTCCCTGAGTATCCGACTCGAGATTTCACTATGTCAACAAGCTCCCTTTAGGCGGAGAAAACCGTTTACACGTCGCTTACGTTATTTTCTGACACTAAGCTAAATGTCGAGTCCTAATCTTAGCTAGAACCAATCTACCACTTCACAAGATATACACACTCACAAGATCTACTCTATCAGATCTATACGAATCTGAATCACACAAATATACAAGATAAATACAATATAGTTTTGGTACTTAGAAAAAAAGATGTAGGTCCTTGGTTTTGGATCTGATTAGCCTTTTATAAGCCAATAGCTAACTTGAATAAATCCAAATCAACTATGTGAGAGACACTGACTATGAATATCAAGTGTTAATGCGGAATCTTAACACAAGTATTAAGAAGAATATAATACTAACTTTGCTATTGATTTCTATTAAGCTTCAATGCTTCTATTTGTTATATGTAAAACTCTATGCCGTAGGGTTCCTTTTATACACCAAGGAAACCCTAGAAGGCTTTACAAAACGTGTGAAAGGATAATGCATATCCTTTCCTAAGATATCTCCTAAGATATCTCTAAGATAACTATTATCACTATTCTGTTACATAAACAGACTTAACTAAACACGACCAGTACTAACTATAGTACTGCCACTCTACCAGTACTAACTATAGTACTGCCAGACTTAACTTAGTACTGCCAGACTTAACTTAGTACTGCCAGAACTAACTCGATGAGAAAGTCAATAGAAGTCGTGTTGTATCTCCGTGACAAATGCAGACAGGTTTCTTTGAGAGAACCCAAAGGCTGGGAAGGGTTGTGCATTGCATCACTGGTCCATAGATCATCTTCAATGTCAGCAATCAACATTGTGATTTGACAGCATAGTATTAGACCCTTTTTCTGCTAAAGTTGTGTGGAAGGCTACTTTCTTTAGTACCCTTTATCCATACATTTCTTTTTTATTCTCAACCCCTCAAGCTTACCAAATGTCATTACAACACCTTGTTGTGAATTTCCATGTTATCTCAAACTTAGTCGCATCCTCCCTTATACACATTCATCTCCAATCATACCTAAGGACTGCTATTTCTAACTATGGAGTGTCCTTTAGGTAGATCCTTTTCGGTCAGGTTGGATCATAGGACAAATACCTAAACTTACCACCTTATGACATCAGAATCGTCGAAATAAGATGTTATAGGGTATGAGATCGTAACATAAAACCTTTTTTCTAAGAGTATCAAGCACTTTGAATCGATAGAATTCACTTATTATTTTCAAATAACATTTTTAAATACATTTCTCCCCTTATTTTAAATACTAATGCACTTAGTTTTTGAAATACTTTGTGATTAAAATTTGTCTTGAAATACCATGGGGAAAACTTTTACTTAGCATGAATTACATGGAACATAAACTTGCTCCCCCTCCATTTACCATAGGTTTGACACCAAAGCAATGATACCTAAGTTGTAAATTGAATAAAAAAATTGAGGTTGAAACACTTAGTCATCTGATAAATATCATTTTATTAATTGCATTAATATCTTGTTTTTAATACGAGACTTTTTGGGAATGGTTTGAATACATAAGAATGGTCGTGAGATGATGTATCCAAACACATTAAATGTTGTTTTTCGAAAAACTCCCCCTTGAAAGATGGAGTGTTGAACACACAATTTTGAAAGATTATGCGTCAAGTTGAGAATTCTGTTAAAAAAATTAATGTTTCAATTTTGAAAAACATCATTTTAGAAGACTTCTCTTCCTACTCAATTGGAAAGCGTACTTATGCGTACACTATCCTTTTTCTTGACTTAAAACTTTAATGTCTGGTAAGAACAGCCTCAAACCGAGAAAAGTTGAATTCTCGTTGTTAGGATAAGTATCTTTATAGATTATAGACTTTCCTTTATTGAAGTCCGGTTACGTACAGAAATTTGCACATAAGCCATCAACAAAATTAAAAATGACATGTTTTTGAAAGCATTTGAAACTCCGTTCGAACTTCATTTACCCCCCTTTGTCGATATTACTCAAGCATTTCTAGTACTAAAGTTTCATCGATTCCAAGAGACATGTCGAGAAGAATATTTTTTGAAACATTTTCTGATTTTTTTTGATTTTGTATTTTCTTTTTGAAATTTTATATTTTTGTATTTTTTTTTTTCAAAAATATGTACATGTTGATGTTTGATGAGGTATCAAGCAGATTCTTTTGTCAGAACCTCCAGTTCTGCTGGAGTCAAACATCTCATACCAATTCGCCTGACAAGATACTGAAACCTATCTTCGGGTAAGGCTTTAGTAAACATATCAGCTAATTGGTATTCAGTTCTGACAAAGTATAATTCAATTATACCGTTTTCAACCTGTTCCTTTATGAAGTGATACCGAGTATGGATATGCTTGGTACGGGAGTGCTGCACGGGGTTGCATGAGATTGCTATGGCTGACTGAGAGTCGCAATACAACGGTATTTTGTTGTAGTTGAAGCCATAATCCTTAAGCTGTGTCCTCATCCACATTACTTGAGCACAACTTGCAGATAACGCCACGTACTCAGCCTCTGCGGATGACATTGCAGTACAATCTTGCTTCTTTGACATCCAGCTGACTAACTTATCACCTAGGAACTGTATTCCTCTAGAAAAAGCTGTTAGTTTAAAGCCAGAACCCTTTGGATACCAGAGTCCCATGTTAATGGTACCTCTTAAGTATCGAAAGATCCTTTTAACCTCTTTGAGGTGTTTTTCAGTCGGTCTTGCTTGATATCTTGCACAATAACATACAGCTTGCACTATGTCTGGTCTACTAGATGTCAGATACATGAGTGACTCGATTTTGCTACGGTAGTCAGTTTGGTCTACGGGTTCACCACTCAAGTCTGCATCTAATTTAGGTTTCGTAGCCATTGGTGTACCAATGCTTTGTCCTTTTTTCATACCATGTTTTTTCAGAATCTCTAAAGTATATTTGGCCTGATTGATAAAAATACCGCGTGGGGATTGGTGGATCTGAAGTCCTAAAAAGAATTTCATTTCCCCCATTAAGGACATCTCAAATCTACCGTGCATTAATTTTTCAAAACGTTTTGAAAATTTAGGGTTTGTGGAACCAAAAATAATGTCATCAACGTAAATTTGCACCAGTAGAATGTCCTCCCTGTATTTTATCGTGAATAGGGTCGGGTCAATGATACCTTTAGTAAAACCTTTAGAAATCAGGAATTTTGAGAGTTCATCATACCAGGCTCTCAGAGCTTGTTTTAATCCATATAGAGCTTTCCTTAGACGGTAAACTTTGTCTGGATGATCAGGATCAACGAATCCATCTGGTTGTGCAACATAAACCTCCTCCTTCAATGGACCATTAAGAAATGCCGTTTTCACGTCCATCTGATAAATTGGAAAAGACTTGTGTGCAGCATATGCGACAAAAATCCTGACAGCCTCTAAGCGAGCAACTGGAGCAAATGATTCTTCAAAATCAATACCCTCTTCCTGAGCATAACCCTTTGCTACAAGTCATGCTTTGTTGCGAATTACAGTTTGGTCTTCATCCTTTTTGTTTTTCCATAACCACTTTAGCTTGATTACGTTCTTGCCAAAAGGTTTGTCAACGAGTTCCCAGACTTGTAGTCTGTCAAACTGTGAGTTCTTCATGGCATTGCTTCAAACCAAGCAGAATCAGCCATTGCTTCCTGAATAATTTTTCTGTTCAACAATACCACTGGTGAGACGTAACTACCATTCCGATCTGTTTGACAAGTTGTCTTCTTGTTTACACTGGCTTGGATGGATTTCCATGAACTTGAGTTAATGGGTGATCTTTTGTCCAATGGTATTCGGAATCTTGAGGTTGATTGAAGGTGTGAACATTTGAATTACCAATATTACGTGAGGAAGACTCAGCATTTTCTTGTACCGGTGTACATAAAGGATTGGTAAATTATGCTTGATCATTGTTGTTTTCTTCAGCATTGACATATGTTGGAGTTGATGGTTCTTCTGTAGGGTGAATATTCGTTGAAGGTAGTGTGTCTTGTTTAGCAGAATTATCGGTGGAGAAAGAAGACAGGTTGACACGATGAATTCCATCATTGAAAATTCATCGTCCAAGGACCTAAGGAATCCAACTCCTGTTGTATGGAAAATGTATTAATCTGCAGAAAGAGAAACAATTTTGTAATTCTGGTGCGGGTCCAGCCGACCAGGTTGCCATAATCTGACGCCTTTTGTCGTTGGGGAACGAGGCATGAAGTGTCATTAGCAACATACGTCTCTGACATCTCTTTGATCTCATCAAATCTGAGATGGATGGATTCAACTATCAACCTTGTTCTCTTGTTGTAGATACGATATCCCTTTGACTGAGTGGAGTATCCCACCAAAATGCACAGGATCCCCTTTTCTTTCACTTATCTAAATTTCACCATCTTTGTTAAGTAACAAGTGCAACCAAAAGATGTAGAATGTGTTACTTGAGGGTTTTCTGTCATTAATGATGTGATATGCTGTTTTCTCATGAGTTGGGATGAATTGATCGGTTTTTGATACAACATTGCGGTTGCAATTGCTTCAGACCAAAAGAATAAAGGAAGTTTAGAAGCCTGAGAGCATCGTTCGAAGCAGCCCTCAACAGAGTGTGGTTCGTCTTTTCAACAACGTCGTTCCTGTTTCAGGTGTTTTCGAGGAGTAGAATTTGATCTCAATTCCTTCTTCTTTAAAGAATGCATTAAGTGTCTTGTTTAAAACCCAGTGCCTTGTCAGTGCGAACAGAAATTACTATGCTTGAAATATTTCTTGGATCATCGTGAAAAGTCTTTTTAAAACTTCTGTTGTTTACATCCTTAGAAAGCGTAGAAAGATAGTCCAAGTGTATCTAAGAGTAGTCGTCGACGATTACCAGAAAATATTTCTTCCATTGTATGCTTGCAACCCGCATTGACACATAAGTGCAATGAAGCCAAATTTAACCGTCCTTATGAACTTGGAACAATCTTTGACCTTAAATGAACTTTCGTTTTGCCTTACACACTTCACAAGAGAACATATTGATCCTGACATACTTCAGTTTTGTAGACCAATCACACAACTTTCTTTGGATAGCAAGTTGATGTAGTCAAAGTTGAGATGAGAAAGTCTTGATGCCATAACCACGCTGAGTTGGTGATGCTTTAGCCAGGAGACAATTGGAGTTGATGAGTTTGTTTCTTGAAGAAAATGATATAGAAATCAGTTCCACGATTACCGGTTATAGTTGTTTCCTTGAAGATCACTAGACAAAACACGGTAAATTTCCAAAATGCAACCGTCCAAATCCGCATCAAAAGAACTGACCAACCGAAGAAAAGATGTGATTTTTTTTATGAAAGGAAACCCCCCCCTTCCGACGTAGTTAACCCTTTGATCATGATATTTCCTGAACTAAATCTCCATAACCAAGAAATTGGTAGCAAAATGATCATTGCCAAAATGATGGTACCCAGTATTTTTCAACAAATTGCACACAGAGATAGATTTGCCCGTTATGTCTTTGTGCATCCAGAGTCAACAATGAATAGGATGATTTAAACAATCTGCAAGAGAATTAGAAGATCGATGGAATACATGACAAATTGATCCTAAAGTTTTGGTGAGTTTTAAAGACCAGCTTAGTTATCAAGATACGATTATCTTGGACAAACTAACTTTCTTATCACACATTCGTTCCTAACTTTAGAGGTACCCCAGTTCCTTTGTCTTAGGAACCCAAGTAAAAAGCTGATGGGCATTGTTGTTGCTAGTCCACAGTTCTACGCCTGTATTATGGTCTTCTTATACAACATCCTATAGTAACTCTTTGAATTTGTGATAGTGGATTCTGATGCAACTATTTTCTTATGGGGTGTTGCAACAGATTTATTCGCTTGACTTTTGGGTTTTCTAGAAGCTATAGCACTACTTTTAGCTTCTTATTCTAGCATTCACGTCCATTCAAATACTTAGAAACCCAAGAATCATAGATACAAATTTAAACACACATTTTCTACAAGTACACAAAACATCATTAACATTTGAAGTTCTGGAAATTTAAACTTCATTAGCCTCATTTACAGACTTGTTGATATAAAATGCATAAATCCTAGGTGGTCTTCTACTTCAGTCTCTTAAAACATCCACTTGACTAGGGTTTTGGCAGACCTTATCTTTCATGTGATTGCTCCTAGGCGTGGTATGCGTAACATTAGTTTCTAGGAGCTACCATTAAGTAGACATGCGAGGATTAGTATTCCTAGAAGTCTGAGTCAACTGTGGTGCTCTAGTTTGTGTTGTACTACTTGCAATTCGATACATCCTGGTTTAATCACATTTGTGTTTCTTACAGCTTGCGTTGCTGTTTGAGGCAAATTCTGTGGAGTGACTGATTTGATAAACCCTCTGACTCATTAGTTTTTTGAAACCACTTTTCTTTGCAAAAAAATTTTTTCTCTCAAGAGAGTCTGAAAAAGGAGCCGGTTTTCCTAAAACTGATAGTTTGGAATCCTTTGATCATTTGGTTGTCGAACAACAGATGGTTTATCAAACTTAGTGTCCACCGATTTTCCTTGCCTTTTCAATAAGTTTGGTTTAACACTTATGGCAATATTTCTTGTCTTGCAGTTGAGCTTTCAAATCTTGTATTTCAACATATTATCACGTTTCCTATTCGAAATACATTTGAACGCCTTTTTCTTTGCAAACAGTGTCATTTTTCAATTGTTCTTGACATTCTGTAAAGCGATTCAAGTAGAAATTGAAGTGGTTTTCTAAATTAGCAAAACTACGTAAAAAGCTCTGTAAATCTCTTACTTACAAAATTCAGTTTGTTCAGAAGTTTGTGCAAAACAGTCACATTCCCTGACTTTATGAAGATATAAGCAGTGTAATATCAGTGATCTCATCGAAATCAGATGGAAGATTCAATAAAACACATAACATCTTTAGACATACATTCTTGCAAAGCATATCTACGTGTTGGAAATTCTCTCTTATCATATTCAATTCATCAAGTCATCTCAAGAGAGTTCAACGTACTTTTAAATCTCATGCATGTCTTGCTTAAGTCATGTACAAATGCAAAACTATCATCTGAGTCCTTAAGGGCAGGGGCATCAAACATGTCTTAAACTAGGATTTATCCATATCTTGCGCATTTGGGTACGAAGATGAAGAAGGTCGTATTGAATGTTTTACCCAGGCTTGATCGACAATTTCTTTTAGATGATTTAATAAATTCGTCATGACATTATATGCTGTCTTACTTTTGCTTATTGTATTAGACCTGGTAAGAAATCTATGTTTTTGAAAATATTGTTTTGTTTCACAAATATTTTCTCCATACATTTTCTTTCTTATTTCATTTGCCTGTGAGAACTGAATTTCATAATGCTGAGTTGGGGGTTTAAAATTTTCATAAAGACTATTTAACTTTGTCTAGTCAAAAGGTTTCACGAAGTCTTTATTCAATTTTGATCGACTCTCGTTATCAAGAGTCAGAGTCTCTTCCCGATTGGGGACGAGTCTGTTTGCAGGATCAGATTGGTCATGTGGGATCGCATACAAACATGGTATCTCATTTTGAGCCTTTTTGAGGTACCTTGGATTGGGCCAAAGGAGGTCTTCATTAATGTAGGCATTGGTCTAACAATATGAATGGTTGGATTGATTGACTCCGTTTGTAAACAATTTCATTCAAAAACTTTAATTTGTTTTTCCATTGAAATCAGATTGTCCAATATCTTTTCTTCCTTAAGCCTCAAATACGTTATAACCTTTGTTTCTCCTTGACAGAACCTTCGTAATGTGACTTGGTTAAAAGACTCTGTTTGACTAACTCATCATGTTTCTCTTAGACAACATAAATTTCATAAGCTTTAAGTTTTAAACATTCTTTTATGTCAATTTCTTTTTGAGCTAATAGTCTTAGAGTTTCATTTAATTTACGTTCAAGTTTGTCATAGTCAACTGTACGATCATTAAAGGCCTTGAACCTCTCAAACTCAGTCTGTTTATTTTGAAGTGCAACTAAGGCAACTAACCACAAAAAAAGAAAATACTATTTAGATCCCCTAGAGTGATCTACAAGATTTTCCGCAAGAATAGATTAGCACTCAGTAACTCTTGAGTCAATGTGCATTTGCTTTCTTTAATTGCTTTTGAATTGTTTTGTTTTCATCAACAATCAAGTTTTAAATTAGCAATTAAATTAGCAAGTGCAACACGCTCATCATCACATTCAATCATTTAGTATCCTGATATCATTAACAACACATATCCGCGTGATTCAGGAGTGACAATACATCACCCGTTTCCACTGCACATATGTTTTTACTAATGGAATTCAGATTGGTCAAAATTTGTATGTGATTGGCAAAACACATTAATCGTCAGTAACGAATTGTACTGTTCAAATGGTTCAGCAACTGTGCCTGGTCTGCATTAGGAACCTCCTGAATCTTTGCCATGTAACCGTAATGTGCTTCCAACTCTTGTTCATCAATCTCTTCATCCGTATCTGCTAGCCAGATCAATTGCTTGCTTAACGTTGAAAGAAAGGGGGGGTGATAATATATAACACCTTTCTCACCTTGTTTATACAACAACATCTTTTCCTTGTGATACGAGAGTCTTTAAACCAGTTTTGGCTTCTGCATTCCTAGCATAAAGACTCAAATTCCTTGCAGTTTAAACACTGTACCCAAACTGTTGCACTACTGACCACCTACAGTTGCCCAAGCCGCCAACAACATCACTACCTGATTCCCAAACTGTCCAGTCTGATTGCATTCTTGTACCTTGGTAGTAGTATACACATTCCTTGTTTTCTGGTGGTTGAGGAAGTTCTAGGTTGTTGGATGTAAGGTTTGTAGAGTTTCTTGAAAGTACTTTGCAATAAGGCCAAATTTTTCGCATGTCTTTATCCTTCTGAGCTTGGTTCAGATCACTGTCTTTCTTCAGAAGCTGACTCAGATGGTGGTGTGATGTTTGGCTACTCGTATTGGCATGTTGTATTTGGTAGTTGCCATGAGATCTTCGTTGGAAGTAAAGCTTTGATGTTGTGCATAAGATGTGTGAGGTTTAGATGTTTGGTAATAGGGTCTTGAAGGTTATTGAGCAGTAGCAACAAGTGCTAATGTGGTTTAAGCATTCTTGCCATTCTTTCACCACGGAGTTCAGTAACTGTCCTGTTTGGTATTAGTTTTCAGATGTCAAAGAGCTATGGTATGAGACTTCATCCAACTGTGTTGTTGCTTCAGAATTGTACGAAATCTGACCATTCTGTGTTGAAGTTGTTAAAGAAATTGATACCTGACTTGCATCATAGCAACTGTCAAATTGTTTTATGATCAATTCATTCATCATCTTGCGTAGAAATCTTGTGTATAAGACTCATTGTTTCCCATCGTGAGAGGTGAAATTTGACAAGACTCCCAAGAATTAGTTTGTCTTGACATCTTGAAATTGAGTGATTCACCTTGTTGTAGCCTTCGATGGCTTCCCACATTTCTTGAGCTGTCTGACATGCATCAACAGTTGAGTACATTTCATCTCCAATTCCAGTCAATATCAAATGAATCGCTTCTTTTTCTGATTCAAAAGGAGCTCTATTTTCAGGAGTCATATTCATAACTGTCTCGACTGTTGTTTGTTCAAGAACTGCAGGAGAATCCTCTATTGTAAGAACAGCTGGTGTTGTGACAATCGTTGGATTGTATGGACCTTTGAGAATGCACTTCCGTAAGGCATCACCATTTGGTCTTGTATCAATGTATCGTAAGAACCGTGATCGCCATTGTGCATATCGTCGTGTTGCACGCCATTGGTGACGATCCTTGAACCAGCTGCTATATGTTTGTTATGCCATTTGACTGTGGTTTGTGAAGTTGTTATTGGAGTAGCCATGAAGAAGATTGTTGAATTTATGAAGTGAAAAGGATATAGTAGGATCTCAAATTGATAAAGTTGTGTTGTGGTTTGTTTTTCCTTGATGTTAGCGGGGTTTTTCGATTTACAAATTTTTGATTAAACCATCGGTACCAAATTGGTAACAAACTCGGTAACAAAATCGATAAAAGCAAATTCGTAATAAACTCGTAACAACTCCTGTAAGACATTGATGAGAGCAAACTCGGAAGGTTTCTCGGACAAAGCAAAACTCGGTAGAAAATATGTCAAACAAATTTTCTGTAGTAGAACTTGGAAACAATAAACGATCAAAATCAATGAAAAATTACAAACGAGAATTATCTAACAAATGTCCTATTACAATAATTTGATAATACCTTTCCTAACACAAAACTCGATGAAACTGAGAAATTGTGTAGCTATTACAACTTTTATGCTTATGACCAAAAATGAAATGAAATCCTAATACACACTTTTCAATAAAACCCAAAAATGTGCACTATTTAACAACTCTAATGGAATTCACCGAGATGAACCTAGCAATCCTAAAACATACTTTCGATAAAACCGAAAAAATGTGTGCACTATTACAACTCTTATGCGAATTACCGAGAATGAACTGAAATCCAAAAACACACTTTTTTGTAAATTCTAAGCAAATTCGGAATAAATACTCTAATTCGGTGTACTATTTTATCTAAATAACAAACTCGGATTGTACTTCTTTTTCGGTAATCTTTCGAAGATCGTACTATTCTTGATTTTCGATGTCCTCTTTAAACGTAAAGTTTACCCAGAATGATAAAACACAAAAAATCCAACTAACAAATTTAAAAATGAAATCTAATACCTTATAATCCTTGACATTATAAAACCTTGAATGGAATGAAAGATTAAAATCACTTTTAATGAAAAAAAAAAATTCGAAACAAAAAAAAATTCCTAAAAATAACACGAACCAAAACTAAAACACCCCGTGGCGATTGATACCAAATGTCGAACCCAATAATAACATTTCACTTCATACTTGAATAAGAGAAAGAAGAATGAGAAGAATAAAGAAAGAATTATAGAGAGAAAACTAAAGAGGAAAGTAAGAGAGAAAAAAAGAGATTGGTTGATTACCTTTGCACACACAAAAATACAAATGGACCAACACCCTCTCCAAGAGTGGAGAGGGGTATTTATACTTTCTTACTAACCTGAGGAGAAGCCAAGGTGTAGGTTGTTGTCGGCTCGGGTTTTGGCTTTAGGCCCGCACGTATTACAATATTAGTTAAATCACTAGCCCGACTCCCTTTCTAGCCACATACAACGACTAATAAATAAATACCGATTTCCTGTTTGACTTAATATTTTCAAGGTCTATCTCTTCGTCTTCACTACCGGAGGTCGAACACTCTTCATCACTAGATTCTTTCTTATCCTTTAAAGCAATATATTTTCTTTCAACTTTTGCTTTAACTATTTTAGAATCTTTCTAGATGATCATTTCGTGAACCTTGAGGTTCCTGATTAGTTCATCAAGAAATAGTGTTAAGTCTTTTGAATCTTCAATCGTCGTGACTTTTGCTCTCCATTTAGGATGTAGAGCTCTAAGAAACTTCCTTACGTAGTTCTTACTAGAATAACATTCATCAAGAGCCTTTTAAACTAGATAATAAATAGAATAAGTCTAGCAAAAGCATTATCTAAAGATTTTTCTTCAGGAAAAGAAAAGACGATTGTTCATATTGTTGAACAAAGGTCGATCATATTAGTTTGCTTGGATATTGACTTTGATGGTGAATAAACAAGTTTTCCAAATTTCTTTTGCCGTGTTTACACATGAAAATTTCTTCATATCATTTTCTTGTCAAAGCATTGTAAATAACCATTTTTGCATCATTATATTTTTGCATGTCCTTTTTTGAGATCAACGGTTGTTTTTCAAAGGGATAGTCTCCATCTATTTGTTCCGGATTTTGTACAAAAGGTTGAAAATCACCATTTGGTAAAAACATGCCAGATCTAAACTTTTGATTACACATTGATCTCGAATTATTTTCCAATAAATAAAACTATCGCTTTCAAAGAGTGATGTCGTTCATAGATTGCCCTTCTAATATTTGTCCAGACATCCATAGATCAATTCCATTCTTTAAAATACAATATATTTTAAAAACTTGAGTGAACCTTGCTCCTGATATCAATTGGTGGAACTAGAAGGGGGGGGGTTGAATGGTTTACAGTTTGTTTTGCGTTTACAAAATTTACTTTCTAAAATGATAGATTCCGAGTTAAATGTTCAATCAAGTTCAAAATTTGAACAACCAATAACTATCTAAACTAAAGCCACGATAACAACAATAATAAGTAAAGAGATAATGGATAGTAAACAAACCAAACAAAGACGCCAAGATTTTATAGTGTTACGGCTACGTAGCACCTCTTCGCCCTACTCACTCCCCCATATCTGACTCGAGATTTCCACTATGTCAACAACTCCATTTAGGCGGAGAAAACCGTTTACACGTCCTTACTTATTTCCCGACACTAAGCTAATGTCGGGGTCCTAATCTTAGCTAAACCAATCTACCAACTTCACAAGATATAACACACTCACAAGATCTACACTTGATTTCTCATGGGTGCTAAGGTTTTCTGGCTTCTGTTATGGACACATCTTTGGAGGGTCCTAATATTGAAAATCTTCCCAACAAAAGAGGAGAGATCACTAATTAACACTTCGTTTCTTGACGAATACGAGTGTTCTTCTTTTGTACTTGAATAAGAGGGAATAAATGAGAAGAAGATATTAGATCACTTGAAACAAGATCTAATTATGTTAGTGATCAAGAGCTTTAGTGAGAGAAAGAATGTTTAAAGAGAGAAAAAAAAGACTGAAAATTTTTGTGCAAAGAGGAATCATTTTTCTGCTGAGAATGGAGCAGTATTTATAGGCAGGGAATCCCAACGGCTCTCTAGGGGCGGTCCCAGCGGTCCCTTATATATAAGGGGGCCGCCGCCTGGACTTCGCTCCTTTTTTTTGTCTTTTTTGTGGGGAAGGTTGTATCTGGTGTAGAAGCTTCCGTTTTGGGGGAAAAATTTGAATTTTAAGTTTTTAATAAAACTTTTTATTTTAATTAAAAAATATTTGTAAAAATATTTTTGAAAAAAATACTTTTGTAGAATTAAAAGTGAGGATTAAGAGAAAAATATTTTCTTGATCACTAATCATGCTTAATTATTTTGTTTGTCCATACCTTAAGTGATCACTAATCTTAGAAATGAAATTTTACATTTAATAATTTGTAAACGTTTATTTTTATTGTAAACGTTTTTACATTTTGTTATTATCAAAACGTTGAGAGGTTGAAAAATATAAATAACGTTTTTAGGCATTATTTGTATTAACAATCTCCCCCTTTTTGATGATGACAAAATATAAACTCATTTTAAATAAAATTAAAGATGTCAAATTATTAAATGAGTTATGTTCCATTTCTCCCCCTTTTTGTCGAATTCAAAAAGAATGATCGTCGAGTTGTTGAAGGAAGAAAGAAATCGACGATATCAAGACTCCCCCTTGATGTATGCTCCCCCTTGTTCGGGGCACCAAGGGATCGATCTTACGAAAATTGTTTTGCTACAAAACAAAGTTAGAAGTACAAGTGCAAGACAAATATCTTTCAAGTTAACACATTGTATTTAAATTAACAAAAGAAGAGTTTCACTCAACCAACAAGAAACTCATATACTAGCACATCCAACTAATACATTCAACATAAAATTTCAAAACTAGATCTTAATAAGAGCTAAGACAAATTCATACAACATTTGTATGAATCATTACAATAGAAAGTAGATAATCATAAAGACATAATAAAGCATAGATCTACACTAGTGGATTCTTGAAAGGTAGAAGGTGCCATTAATCAAAAGATGAAAGAACAATTATTTAGGAAGATTAATCATGTAGGAATGATTAATTAAAGAGGGAAAAGGAAGGGGTTGGTGAAACATGATTTGGAGGGATACGGGTTGGAGGGATGGGACGGATTAGAAGATAATGAATGAAGTTGATTTCATTTCTCAAAGAGTAGAATTGGTGTCTAGAAAACTTGCAACAATGACAAAAACTTGAGTGAAATTCAACTTGAGCATGAGAAGGTGGATAGATTTTTTGTGGTGGTGGTAAAGGTGGTGCTTAAGTGTAGGCATTGGAAGGATTATTACGTGTATCAAGAATGGTTGAGATGTTGTGAAGTGAGTTGATCATCTCATCTCTTGGAGGGTTATTGGAAGGTGGTGAGATGGATAGATGATGAGTTTGTGGAGGAAGTGGAGGTGATTCACTTTGGAAAGAAGATGACGGTTTTTGGGTAGATTTTTTGCGCTTCCACACTTGTCTTACCGACATTCTCTGTTTTCTAGAGAAGTTGGGATGGTAGTTTGAGCAAGAAATTGGTGATGAAGGAGGGTGAATGAAGAGGATGAAGATGATAGTGAGAATTGGGTGATTAAATAATGGTAAAGATGGCAAAGCATGGTTTGGATAGAAGAAGATGCAAAAGATGGTTTGGCTGGAAAAGGAAATGGCAGCTTAAGACTATAGGTAGGAGGGTCAAAGGTGCAGAAAATGATGCAATTTTGAAAAATTTTGTTCCCCTCCTGATGGTGGTCCCGTATTGACCAGGCGGTCACTAATATATAAGGGGGCCGCCACATATTTACGGGGTCCGTTTTCTGGAAGGACGGAATTTTTCTAGTTTTTCCTTTTCATAAATTCAATGATTTTGGCATCTACCCAATTCAAGGATGCAGTAATTTTATCAAGAATATATGTTTCTAAACTAACACATAATTCATTTAGCAAATAAGCATGCAATATTAACACAAATTGTTAGCAAGTAAAGCATTAATAGGATGATAAAAATTTAGAAGATCATCCTAATAATCGGAAATCATCATTCATCATTCTAGTCCTAATATATTAAAGACATAATGTATTAGATAAGAAAGATACTAATAGCAATAGTTTGATAGTAGTTATGCCGACATGTTTATTTCCGCTTTCCTCCCATCATATTTTTGAGAGCTTGTCCAATTGACCTTAACCCGTCTTGGTATTGTTAATCATAAGATACACTAACAATAGACATTGATCCGGAGGTCGGGGAGGATTAAACAAATGCTTAGCCATATTATTAGAGAGAAAAAGTAGAGAGAAGATGTGTGTGTCTAGAAAGAGAAACAAGAACACACACACTTTACAAAATGAATCCTCACCCCCCCCCCATGGAAGTATGGAGGGGGTATTTATAGTCCTAATGACACATAACTATTGTAACTAGTCATTATTAGTCCATACGTCTCACGTTATAAATGAACTAATGTAATTCGGGATATGTCACCATATTTTAAGGCTAACAATCTTCCTCCAATATGTGGAAATACGGAATTACTTACAATGTTCCTATCAGGTACAAATACAACACAAATAAAGTCTTCCAAAGCACTTCCAAAGCTGAAGATATCTTCTGAGTTCTCCTTGTCTTGAAA
The DNA here is from genome assembly GCA_026074375.1 of Tanacetum coccineum. Classification (NCBI taxonomy): domain Eukaryota; kingdom Viridiplantae; phylum Streptophyta; class Magnoliopsida; order Asterales; family Asteraceae; genus Tanacetum; species Tanacetum coccineum. Next base: position 34,668 of record BQNB010030105.1, read on the forward strand.
TTTGTACTCCAGCTTGGATCTTCATTATCTTTACTTGTTCTGGAACCATTGTAGTATGCATGAATTGGATTAACTTCCCCCCAATTCATGCAGCATGTCTTGAAAAGCTTTCTTTATAGACTCCTTTTTGGCAAAGTTTCTGAATCAGCTTCCGCCAAACCAACATCCCTATCTTAAGCAGATTCTGAAGCTTTGATGTAGCTTAAACAATCTTCTATTGTCATTAAAGTGCATAGCAGAATTATGTAGAAGAAAAACCACATCAAATACTACTGCTTCTTGTCATTAGGGCTTGGTGAATATTCGTTCGGGGGTACATGCGAGAAATCAGCAACAATTCTTCTCACGTATGCAGAACACTTCATAAACCATACTTAGTAAAGTAGTATACACTACTTCCCCTTGGAAGTTGACATGGTAACATCAAAGTCAACTAAGTCTCAGATGTACACATTTCCCCCCATGATGGTTTTGAACTCTCGGAAGCATCATTGTTGTGTACGCACATATACTCGAGAAGTTCTTGTCTTTGGCACAAATCTTGAAATCCAAACAAAGCATTGCCCTCTTGTCTTCAGGAACTGTAGAGGAGATGAAGCAAGAATCAAGAAAACTTGGTATAATCAAGGTCTTGTATATGAATGTCGTTGAAGAATTTTGAGAATTTTGCTTAGACAGTGAAGTATCTTTGTCTTAGAATGGCACAATAATATCCCGTGAGAATTGCTGATTACATCTCAACCTTTAAACTCTCTGGCTAACTTACCAACCTCGTATTCTGTTGGCTATTGTTATGACCACTTGGTAAAGTAAACGCGATATACCAAACTTGAGACTGAAGTAAAATCCCCCAAATTTGTTACTTAAGCTTGCACTGTTGTTGATTGAAGAACGGTGCAAGATTAAATCTATAAGTACTCTATACCCAACATCAAAAGTATAAGAAGTACACCACCTCTTGAAATTATCCACATCGACATCTGCGTGTGACACTGAGTACTACAACGTAACTCCTTTAAGTGATAGCTATAACCTGTGAGCACTACAATGTAACTCCTTACATCAGGAAATAACTAGACAATCCAAGTCTTAATCATAAACCATATACGTTCAATCAAGTCATCAATCGATAGATTAGGTTTAAAGAAAAGGGGTAGAAAATAGAAGGAAGTCTCGATGATGAAATAAGTAGACGCCTTCGTAAAATCCAACTTCAAGCTCAAATAAGGGATACCAATTTAACGTTGTGATCACTTGTCATCGTAATCTGAATCCTTAGCCGTTTGTCGTTTAGTGAATCTTATTCGGATCGTTTTTAGTGTTATGTATCATGTTTGTTATGTTGTTGTACGTGAATGTCATTGAACTAAGACAACTGGTATTTTAAATTGTCGTTAACGAATCCACATTTGTCTAGTCAAACTTGTAGTGATAGCATTTAAGTACCCGACTCAATCCATAACATTATTCCCGCATTAATCCAATAGCATCAACCTAATAATCATTTTCGGCCCACTATGTAACAACATAATAGCCCATAATCCCATTACAGCCCATGAAATAGTAATCTTGGCCCAATCTTATTTCATTATTCACCGGCCCACCATCTAAAATTGTAACCCGATCTAAAAGAGATATTAGGATACATAAAAGCATCCAATCCCTAATTATACTCTCACATAAACCCTAAACTCTTCAATACTTAAAAAAACGCAGTCAAGTTTCTTCTCTCCTAAAAATGCTTCTGGTGTGGAAGACTGTATATCTCCTTTAACTAACCTTGAACAGTTGTCTAATCCATTCTGTCAAAATCTTGAAGCATTTCACTTAGTTTTCTTTATTCTTTGAGCTTCCATACCCTGAAAACTTGATAGTTACATGAAAGTCTTGTCACACAAATGTCTTCCAATTACAATAGGAAACTTTGTTGAAAGATTCATTCTCTATGGCGTTTATTCTCTTGTACTACATCAAGAAATCCTTTGAGCTCTTCTTTCTCAACATCTTGCTTCTTACTTTTGTCTCTTCTTGTTGTTTTCCTAGGAATGGACTTCTTCTCTTGCTGTTGTCTCTTTGGGCACTTCTTCCTTTTTCTCTTGGAGTAACATCTTTTTATCTTATATCTTTTTGGAGACCTTTCTTTCTCAGGTGACTTTTGCTTCTTAATTGCTTTCTTGCATCCAAAGGCACAAACTTTTTGATTTAAGTCACAAAAGCTTTTCAAAATAGGCCTTATCTTCAATTGTAAAGACATCCCCTTGAAGTCTAGTCATCTTAAATTTTCCTATGGTTCTTTCAAATTACTTTGATCATGTTCCTTCCAAGCTTGGGCAAATTGACTTAGGCTTCATTTTGAGAGAATGATATCTAAGGGACTGACGATCATTCCAGTCAATCTTCTTGTAGACTAAGCTTCATCCATAGATTTTCTTTTCCTCTTCTTCCCTTGTCTTGCAATCTCTGCATCCCTCTAGCAATTTGAGCCTTTGTTCCTCAGATCTGTTCTTCAATCCTAATTGCTTCAGCAAAACTTAAATCTTTCTTGCTCAGGCATCCTTCTTGGATTTTCTTCTTTGGGTCTTCTTCTGTCATTATCCTTTACCCTTATCTTTTATTTTCTCTGCACTTATTCTTGAGTAAGTTCGCCGTTTCTCCAGCTAGTACTAATGTGTACTTCAGCAGTACTAATGGTGGAACTTCTTCACTTAGCAGTTAATCTTTCTTCTTGACAGCAGTACTAATCTCATTCACTTGCTTTCCCACTGCCCTCTTGCTACATGGCATGACTTCTGTTGGAGTTAAATTACTTGTATAAAAAAGTTCAGTTTCAGTGCTTGCTTTTTCCATGAACTCTTCTTTCTTTACTACCTTCATTAGAAAACTTCCTTCCCATGTTTGGAAGATCATCTTCTAACACCTTCTGTATCTGAATGAACAAATCTTGTATGTCTACTTGCCTTACCAACCTTTATTCTGAGTCTCTTGATTCTTGACCCTTAGAATAAGCTTAGTGTAAGCAGAACTGTAGGTTTGCTTTGTCTTTGTCAAATCAGCCTCTAGAACTCCAACCCTTATTTGTGTCAGAAAGTGTGTTAATCAAATTATCAATTATGGTAGATTTCAAAACTACCCTCATCACTTCCATGTGAGTGAACAGCATGGAGAGGTGAGTCATGGGGTGTAGGAGGATGATATTCTGAGCCAAGGTGAGTTGGGGAAGGTTGTGTAGGTGAGGGTTGAGGAGGAGATGGTTGAGGTGATGGTTGAGTATGTGTAGATTCAGGTGTAGGTGAAGATGTAGGTGTAGGGGAAGGTGAAGATGTGGATCTAGAAGGTGAGTGTGAGGATTCAGCAGCATCTAACATAGTGGAAAACAAAGGAACCTCCTGTCCTGAAAATCCCTTGGTGGATCTCTTCATGTTACTAAACACCTTCATTGTGAGAGATGGGACAAAAAATTAGACTCTTTGTGTGTTTTTGGACGCTTGTGTCTCTGCATGTACAAGGCCATAGTTGGATTTAAACTAGGGTTCATCAAAAACTTATGGGGACTACTATGTTGACACCATAGGGTCAAAGTATTCTTTCCTAGAGAAATTAAACCTTCTATTTGTAGCTAAACAAATGACAGCCGCTGCAATATTGCTACTAAACTGCTCCCAAGCAGTCTTCTTGGGGCTTAAACAGTGAAGTATTAAATGAATAAGAAACCTCCATTGAGGTGAAAAAGCACCTTTCTGAAAGGTTAACTTATCTGAGTCAGTAGCATAGCCCATAAGTGCCAATTGAGCAAAGATCTCTGAAGTTGGAAGAGAGATAAGTCCGTCTTGATCATCCAACTTGAGAATGTACGCCCTTTATAGAACCTTCCTGTGATGGGAAAGCGGAGTGACCATCAAAAAGTTAGCATGAATCTTGACGTTGCCATTATCCTCAGTCACAATCGCAGCAGTCCTCCAAAATTGTTTTATGAAAGAGACACACACCTCCGGTTTCTTAGTAAGTGCATAGCAAATATGACTTCTATTGATGAAGTCAATGATCTGATGAAACCCTGCACTTCCTGGAGATTTTTCCAGATACGCAACCATATTGTGTTTGTCACAAAATTCTAAGTTTGCCATGAATGAAATTGTGAGTAATCAAGTGGGATTTGATCGTGTAAGGAAGTATTAGGTCTGGAGAAAGTTAATTGCAATTTGATAGAGAAAACAGAGGAATATAATTTGACCAATATTAAAAAACGAAGAATTGTAAGATAATCGTGAAAGTCTTACTAATTTATAGTTGGTTCACGAAAGTCCTATTGGTCAAAGGCACTATACCCTATTTATTTGCGGAAATATCTCAACGCTCGATCATAATGTAAAAATTTTGTTAGGGCTCAAACTTTGTATAACGGTCATCCAGCAGATTTAACTTTGGAATAGCAGTATTTAAATTTGCCCTTGCAGTATTAACTTTATCCAACCAACAGCAGTACCAAGAGTCCAAAGATTTGAAGGGACTAAAAGAAACACTTCACACAATCTCTCTTTTTGTTTTTAGGCTCACAATTCATCTCTCAATTCTTTTGGCTCACTTTTCACTTTGTCTATTTTTCACACAGCTCTCTTTCTATTTTTGAGCTCACCAATTCTCTCTTTTGTTTTAGCTCTTATATTCACACAAAGTGTTGTTTATTGGCAAACTACCAGCACTTAAACGGATTGATGGAGTCTTTACCAATAAGCCGTATTGCTTTGGACTAGCATTGCTTCATTTAGAAAACATGGTGCAATGTTACCATATAGTTTTGATGTAAAATTTACTACCAACTATAAAAGGATTTGGAGAAGTCTTTGAATCAGTAGCGGTTGCTATGGACTAGCCATGCTTTATTGAAACAAATGGTGCATGGAGGACCATATCAGTTTTTTAGTAAACTATCAACTATCATCGGGATTTGAATAAGTCTTTACCGTAGCAGTTTGCCTGGATAGTCAATTCTTGATGTCTATAAGACTTGGGTGAAATTGATGTCCATTTGTTGTGTGGTGTACAAACCAACATTAAGAAAACAACCATCATGTTTCCTCCCTCAAATGATACATTATGGTACATCATGTCTCACTTCAGTGTATATCCTGAAACAGTTAGCATTACAACAAGAAAAACAAAAGCCAATCATGGTTATTGTGTAAACAGTATTAAGTTGTTATGCACAGGATTACAAAGATTACCTAACACACTAGCCTGTACTAATTATAAGTAACAGTTTTTAACAACCTAGGGGTTTTTAAATTCTATTTAGCAGTTACTAATTAGCACTTAAGCAGTATTAATTTACAAATCACTAAAAATACTACTATTTAAAACTTTACAAAACAAACAAGAGATTTGGGCCTTAGGGATTGAGCATTCCAATACTTGAAACCAAGTACTGAAATCTACCAGCATCAAAACCTTTTGTAAGAAGATCAGCTACATTAAGTTGAGTATCAATTTTAGCCATTTGAATCAACTTTTAGTATTTTCAATCTCTCTATAAAGTGATGCTAATCTTATATGTTTTGTTTTTAGAGTTGTTGAACAGGATTTTCTAAGATACAAATAGTACTGGTATTGTCATGTAAATAACTAGTGCTCATAAATTTTGTACTCATAATTCAAGCAATTGGTTTTGGATCCAGAGGACTTGTCCACAGCAATTATGACAAGCAGCCAATATTCAGCTTTAGTTGTGAAGTGGAACCAAGTTTATTCTTGCATGCCAAGATGATCAACCTATTTCCTAAAAATTTACAACCTCCAGTGGTTGACTTCCTATCAAGTGTAGCTCCAGCATAGTCACTATCAGTATAAGCAACTAACTCCAAAGGTGAATCCTTAGAATACCAAAGACCTAGAGATGGTTTGCCTTTGAGGTATCTAAAAATTCTTTTTGAGAGCTAAAAGATTGGAAGTTTTGGAGGGGAAAACTTGAAACTTGCACATGCACCAAACTTGCTAACATGATATCTGGTCTAGATGATGTAAGATATTATCAAGATAATCATGGATCTATTATGGATGGTCATCAACATCATCTGCATCTGTTTCTTTAACCAAAGGCTCTTTCTAGAATCAGGGGAAGTGGAGGCAGACTTCACATCTGTGTGTTGAAACTTCTTTAGGATCTCATGGACATATTTATCTTGACTAATAAATATGCCTTTCTTCTTCTGTTGAACTTGCAATCCCAAAAAGAAGGTAAGTTCCCCCATGGAACTCATCTGAAACTTTTCCCATCATATGCTTCTCCAAACTCTTCTCAAAGTCCTTCTAGGTTGATCCAAGATGATGTCATCTACATAATCTGAACAAGCAAAATTTGCCCTTGATGACTTTTGATGTAAAAGAGTTTGATCAATCTTTCTCTTTGAAAAGCCATTGCTCAAAAGATAAGTGGCCACTTGTGTCATTAACAAGCTCCTGGGTGATTGATGACAGTCCATTAGAGTGCTTTGACAACTTTGTAGACTTTGTCCAGGATGGTCATGTCTTCAAACCTGGAGGTTGACATACATACACCTGCTTTCCAATTTGACCATAGGAACATTGCACTTTTGACATCCTATTTGGTGACAGTGAAACCAATAAGATGCAATGCCAGAAAAGGAGAAATATTCTTTATAGACCTCTATCTCTAGCCACTGGAGCAATACTTAATATAATCAATCCCATTCTTCTTGTGTATGGCCTTTGGGCACAATGTCTTGCTTTGTTCCTTAAAACAATTTCCATCTCATCTTTCTTGTTTCTGTAGACCCACTTTGTACCATATAGCCCCCTTATGCCCTTTAGGCAAATCTACAAGAACCTCATACATTTTGTTAGCTTGAACAGAGGGTTCCTCTTGCATTGCCTCTACCCAAGCAGGATCACTAAGAGCTTAGAAACTCCTCTTTAGGTTCTTCTTGAGATAAAGAACTCAGCAGAAAAGGCATGTATGTAAGTCCTGGTAAGTCTTTCACTTCATAAATGGCACTGTATGAAATCCAAGTCAGAATAAGAAGTTGTCATCCTTCTTGTTTGAACAGAGAGCTGCACAATCACTATTCATATGATCAGAGTGTAGCTTCCTGTGTGAAGATATTTTTGTATGAGGAGTGGAAGAATCAGGCATAAGTTTGTAAGATAGATTCCCCAAAATCAATGCTTGATCCTTCCTTTTGTGTGTTCCATTGCAGTTTATAGAAATTGGTACCATTATTCATCTTCTATGTATGTAACAGTAATTAACTTCAGGAGAAGCGTGTTCATATGTTCTCTTACTACCAGTATTTAAACTTATGGTACTTGCAGTATTAACTTGGTGTTCATCACTATACATATTCATCACTGAAAAACTGACAATAGTCATAAAGTCCCATCTCGAATTGTAATTGTGCCATTCATCTACAGATTGACGTTGAAGATTTACTTTAATATGTATTGACAGCATCCTTCCAATGAACTAGGCATGAAATTGAAACAATCTGGGCGGTGGTAGATTGTAGATGTTAGTTTGTACTCGGTATGAAAGGTCCTTGTATATACCTGCAGGTAATTCAGTAGAAAAGTACCTGCACCACATGCGACGTTACATTCAAGATCGAAACAGCCATATTGGGGACCATTTACCTTCTAACATAGGTTTGATTCTCTAGAACCCAAAATGCAAGTTTTCCTGTACTTCCTAGTTCTAATGTGTATTACCCTAAAAGCGTTGCTACTTTACAAGAATACCACTGACAAAGGAAACTTCTATATGCACATTTGAAGTTGCCATCAAACTTGCCAACTTATCTAAGGTATTAAGAATTGTAAACATGACAACAAATGGCTTCATTAAATCCTTGTAGCTGGTTTAATAACCTAAAGAGTCAGATAGGAGTCTTATGATGAGGGCTTGACAAACTAAGACCCTTATTTTTGTCATGAAGCAGTTTGAAACTGCTCTTCTGCCCAAATGTTGTAGTAACTTAGAATCTGCTAACATTGTTTAGCAGCCTCAATAAGACGTCCTATTCTTTCTTTCAGGCTACACCATTTTGTTGAGGTGTCCTTGCTTACACTGTATTCTATCTTCTATACTTTTTCTTACAGAATCATTCCATACATGGTTTTTTAAATCAGTCCAATTGTCATTCTGATATCTTAACTTCTTATACACTAGGATTTTATATCTTCCTTGATAAAGTTTTTAAGGATCTCACTTGTTTCATACTTTAGTTCTTAAAAAGAAAACCCCATGCAAAACCTACTAAAATCATCTGTAATACCAAGCAGTATTTTTTATGCATTAAAGATGAGAGATCTCACGTAAAAGTGTGATTACAGAGGATAGACTATTTGTTAGCAGGTGAAAATTGTAATGGCTTAGACTTAGTAGGGAACTATATGCTCTTGGTTACTTACAGAGGCTCTATGTTGCGTGCGCTTAGTAAGGAGCTTTATGGCACACAAGTTTGTCGCATTTCTCAAACCTTTTTAAAAGGCAAATATGTTCTGTTCTAGTAAAGCGGATTATCGTGTGTATGTCAGAGGTTTTCTAGATGTAATAGTTTTTTGAATTGCACATTGTCCAAGCATCATATGCACATAATATTGATTCCTACAGATGTAGCACTTTGCAACTAGACAAGTTAAACCATCTTAGGGAACTATTTTTTCATATCAAAAACATGTACATATTGTTCTGTATAGGAATTTTATTGTGGACATTGACTTTCATCAGGCAACTTATAATCTCTGGGAGACATAAACAAGAAATTCAGAATCAGTATAAAAAGAAATAGTTCTTTTTGTCACACATTTGTGAGACACTAAAAGGTTAAACTTCAACTTTGAGCGACAAGTATACATCTTCAATCAAGATTATCTGTTTGATTAGTACTTTTCCGTGATTTTCCTCCTATTTGCTCCTCACCAAAAAGTAACATAACCTCCATCAATTCTTTAAAATCTGAAGGTGTGCTATGTTTCCAGATACATGTTCAGTTTTGAGCATCACTATCACAAAACTTTTTCATTTAACTGGCATTGCTCTGCACACAAAAACTTATGAAGTTTGTTACCTTTGGGGACCCAAGCCATTACTGACTTTGGATCTGCCTCGTTGCATTCAATATATATTTTACTTGTTAATGGTTATGATTGCACCATATGGTTTGATAGGTCTCCAAAACCCAAAATGCTGAGGGCTTTTACAGCATTGATTACCTTTGGCCCTGACAGTATTAACTTTTAGGTCCCTTACTGTATTAACAGCTGGTTAGAGTATTAATTATTTTGAATATTAGACTTTTTGTTAATACTGTAGTCTTGTAAAAGGGCCTTTGTGTTATTTTGAAAAGGTTCTTTGGCCGCCTAGCAAAGAAACTATTAGTTTTGGTAGTGTGTGCAGTATTATAAAGCCTAACAAGTATTAACAAACGCTGAGCAGTACCTAACAGGTCTGACAGTGTTCAACAGACTAGCAGTACTATAAGCTTTGCATTTTTGACAGTTTTAAGGCCAGTCCCTTCATTAAGACATGCTCTTGGATCAATAGGTTTTATAGCATCTAGGACAATTATACTGAAAATGATCAAAATTACCACAAATAAAGCATGCCTTGTTATTAAAAACAAAGTTAACTCCTAATTGATGAGATTTCTGACCATTCCAACTTCTTTGATTCCCCCTAGGTCTCTGTGACCTATACATCTCAGCATACCTACATGTTCTTCTACTTGGTTTGACAGTGTTGACTGACTCTATCTTAGTAACAGTAGGTATTTTCTTTTCTACTTTTGGAGTAGACTCAACTTCTTCCTCATCATCTGACACCCAATCCTCAATAATTGGGGCATCAAGATTCTCTCTAGCCTGTTTAGGTTCTTCTAACCTAACATTATTAGCAGGCCCCCTTTCTTATCAGTTGACAGATGCGGCTTCAAGATCCATTGTGGGTCTGGGGTAGGTTTTGATTTCGAGTTTGTGTGTTAACGAATCAAAGATAGATTGTAACAAAGTTGTTATACATCTAATCTTTAATTTCGAATATATAAAGAGAATGTGTTATTCATCTTCAAAGATCCATGATGATTCTTTGGTATAGATCTTTACAAGATCCTTTGACTTTTAATACCGAATCTGAGATCTTGATTGTTGTTTTAATTATTGTTTGTGAGATGAGAAGAGTAGATGATTGGGATTGTTAAATGTGACGAAGAGATTAGGTAGTTTGTTGGATTTGTTGTATTGAATGTGACGATGGGTGTAGGATTTAGATATGGATTTGTAGTTTTGATGATGGTGTAAGGCTGTGATGTTGTTGTTGGATGATGTGGTTTGATTTGTTATAATGGATTTAGATGGTTTGTAATTGAGTCTGTCAAGTCTTTTTCTTTTCGTCTCCTTGTCTGTTAATCTTCTTTGACCAGACTCGGCTGTGACCAACTCATTGAGTTAACACGGTTAGGTTGTGGTAGCAACTCGCTGCCAAGAACATAGCCAACTCGCTACTGAGTCTAAAATTGGGCAGCATGACGTTTGATTTTGACGTTAGAGAGTTGTCTTCAATTTGTACCTGTAACTCGCTATCTCAACTCGCTGCACCAACTCGCCAGAGTTAACTCGTTGCTCCTAACTCGCTAGAGCTAACTCGCTGCTCCCAACTCGCTAGAGCTTCTTATCAACTCGCTACATGTCCTTTTCGTACTTTTGTACCCTTTCCTGAAAAAGTGGATCTGGGTTTTTCAAACTTCCCAAATCGCTGGTAAGAACACTAATAAGCTCAGAAAAAAATACATTTAAATCAGCAGAATTGGACACCATCATAAGCCACAACAAGAACCATATTAAGCTGCTAAATAAGCTTGTAAAAGAAGCTCGAAAAATTTGTCTTGTAAGCACAAACATCAGCAGATATAAACCAAAATGATACAAAACTTATAACAACATATTAAAACCATGTATGAACAGTCGATGAACAGTAACCGACATGAACACATGAATGAACAGTAACCGATCAACAAACACATGATACAATACACCCCTGCAGCTCTGATGCCAATTGTTAATCATAAGATATACTAACAATAAACATTGATCCGGAGGTCAGAGAGGATTAAACAAATGCTTAGCCATATTATTAGAGAGAAAAAGTAGAGAGAAGATGTGTGTGTCTAGAGAGAGAAACAAGAACACACACACTTTACAAAATGAATCCTCGCCCCTCCATGGAAGTATGGAGGAGGTATTTATAGTCCTAATGACACATAACTATCATAACTAGTCATTATTAGTCCCTACGTGTCACGCTATAAATGAACTAATGTAATTCCTGATATGTCACCATATTTTAAGGCTAACAGGTGAGCATCTCGTAGTTGGGTTTAAAGAGTTATAGTTTCGGATAGATAGGTGTTCAAGTCATGACTTTCATGAGAGGAGTTTTAACCAACTCTAGACCCAACATTTGATAAAGAAGAGACATGTTGAGAGGGAGACAAAGAATTGGAATGAAAAGATTCATCATCATTTTCATCAACCACAGCATCAATTAGGAGAGATGAGGAAGGTGGATTTTGAGTGGTGGAAGAGGAGCTAGCATTTGTCTCATGAGGTCTTTTCTTGCCTCGATCCGCTCATATCTTTCGCTCTTAATGAGGAGCAAGCGGATGCATGTCTTGATCATGTGAGAGATATCGATCAAAAGCTAGCTCAGGGGAGACGGACACGACATGTTTGAATAACCTAGTCAAAAGCATTTAATAAGGTAAGAGTTCTTTTGGTTTGTTTCGAGTCCTTTCCATTCTTTTGGGAATGAAAAATGCTAGGTTATAAGGAGTGGATGTATCAATGCAATAAAGCATGTGACAAAGACAAGCGGAGACATGATCCCTATGTCCACCTAGACAAATGGCGTTTTCACGAATAATATCAACCCAAGGTTTCATATGAGTTTGAATTTCTTAGGTTAAAATTTCGTTTTCACATACGAAAATAGTTTTCTTATTTTTGGTACGAGTCTCTTGACCTTGTCGAGGAACTTGAATAAGAGACTTAATGACTCTTGGAGACGGAGGCTTGGTTTTATAACGACCTCTACTCGGAATACTTACTGATAAATGGTCAAGTGACCACATTTCGGTGTTAGAGGCTTGACCTTTGAATGGGATTTTTAGGATTTGACCGAATTCCTCAAGAGTGAGGGAGAATGACTTGTTTTGAATAACAAAGTTTACGAAAAATTAACCCTCAGAATTATAGGTAAAAGTGAGTTGACCATAAAACTCGAGAACAAAGCGAGGTATAATTTGTTCGTAAATGTCTAACAAACAATCAAAACCGATTGACTCAAACTTAGCATGAATATGACTCATATTTTGGAAGTTTGGACTCACAACCCTTCCCTCATGAAAGTACCATTTTTCAAGATTTGCCATTGTGTTTAGTAAAGGTTGGTTGAATTCGTTTGATATGTGTGGAATGTAGTTTTTGGATAATTGATGGTCTAGTCCAGTTTTTCGAGGCATTGTTACCTAAAATGAAACAAACAAAATCATGTTTTAATGTCTTGCATATGTATTGTTATATTAACAATGTATCTAGTATGTGCCTAAGTGTGACGAATGTGGAGTAACGATTAACTCGACCTAGACATAAAATCCTAAGAGTTAATCCAAACGCTCCTTAATTTGATTTTTCTCATCCAAACAAGTCGAAAAATACATGTGAATTATGTATCTCAATTTTTTTTTCATGAGATCATTATGCATGTGTTTGAAAATGTTTTTAGGTTGTATTGACAATGCATAACATCAATTTTATTATGTTCCTAACGTGAGTGATTTGAAAATAAAATTGTGGTTTTGGTTCCAAAATCAATTTTTCGACGAACTCACCAATGTATGCAAATCCTATGTCTACGGGAAGCATATTAGTTGTACATTGTATCCTAGTAGTCCTAATTGTATAAAATTAAAAGAAAAATAGAAAATCCCCAATTTTAATTTTTGATGTTCACCATGAACCCTAGACTCAAATTGAAGGAAAATAGATGAAATGACTTATAATTGATGATCTTTAAGATGTTATGAATGATTGTAAGTGTTGATTTTATCTTCAATTTGTGTTTTGATGGGTGATTTTGAGTTTTAAGTGGTTTTTGTGCTTGTTTGTCACTTGCAGCAGAAAAGGGGGTGTTTGTTTTTTTGTTTTGAAATTTTTTTGTTTAAGTGTCTCATTTTGTGACTTGCTGGTGGCGGTCCCATATTTACCGGCGTTCCCAAATATATTAGGGGGCCGCCTATATGGGGGCCGCCCTCAGCCAAGGGTTTTTGGACTTGGTTTTTGACGAAAATTTTACGAAGAGGAGTGACATTTTAATTTTCATTTCGCGAATTAAATATGCTTAAAGTACTTCAGATGAAGTATTTAAGTTGTCACGACACGGAATGAAACACGGACTAGAATTGAGACAGAAGAAAGAGAAGCGAGCTAAGATGATTTATGGAATGTGTTCTATCATTCCTAAACCAATACGTAGATAGTTAAACGATTCACGTTTAAGGGTGACGTATTTCGATGTGTTTGATACGAGAATATTGCACCGGGTTTTTGCTAAGGCCAATCGCGCCTTTGTTGTCGCACATGATGGGAACGTCGTCGAGTTGTACGTCGTAGTCGATGCGAGCTTGTTTCATCCATAGTGCTTGTTGACATGCCTTTCCGGCGCTTACGTATTCGGCTTTGGTAGTGGATATAGCAAGAGCGGTTTGTTTCTTCGAGAACCAAGATGTCAAACAACATCCCACGAACATACAAATACTGCTAGTGCTCTTTCGATCCACATAATCTCCCACATGATCAGAGTCGGCATATACTACGGTTTCTATGACGGTCCCCTTAGGATACCATAATCCTAAGTGCGTAGTGCCTTTAATGTATCGGAAGATACACTTAACCGCTTCAAGGTGAGAGGTTTAGGAGCCTACTTGCCGTTAGGAATAATAAACTACCTAGCATGCCTCGATACTTGGTACTATCTACCGACTCACACTCTTCATCTTTCGTGAGTTTAGTATCGGAGGACATGGGGGTTTTTAATGGTTTAGAATCTTCTAGACCAAATTTCTTTAATATACTTAGATTGATTAAAGAAGATACCATCATCCATTTGTTTTATTTGTAATCCAAGGAAGAAGTTAAGTTCACCCATTATGCTCATCTCAAACTCGTCAT
>BQNB010030106.1:0-55179 GCA_026074375.1 Tanacetum coccineum
ATGTTGGCCATGCTTGCCTTAGTGTAGTGCGTGTTGCCTTGAGAAATTTAGTGGATAGTTGCAGGTAGCGACGTGATTTGAGGAATGTGCTTTGGTGGATTATGTGTTTTATGTGTTGACCAGTTGTGCCCATTCGGTATCGAACCTGGTCGGTGATTGTTGTTCGTATTCTTTACTTGGGGATTTTGAGTGAGTAAGTGTTGGTCGATAGAGTATGAGTCGTATTGTGTAGGACATATACCCTTTAGGGTTAGTCCCGTTGGTTGAATAACTGGAAAGATTTACCAATGCCAATTCTAGTAGATTTTTCGTTACGTCGAGGACGAGATCGTATCCTGACACCTGACTGAGGCAGTGAGACCTAAAATAGAGGAAATTGTGAAGTTAAGAGATAATATGAGAAATTATCGTGATGTTGAGCGGATATGGATTAACCGTGAGGAAGTATAGGACTGGACTGTGGAAATATTTAGTCTTTAGGAGGGATCGTAAGAAACCTCGCTTGAAGAGACTAAATTCTAGTGATTGACGTGATTCTTTGAGGAATGGAATTTCCTATTGTGTTGAGAGTTAATGATTTGAGTGGAATTTCGGGGCGAATTCCTTTAAGGTGGTGAGATTGTGATAACCGGTAATATTCCCAGGGTTAAGTGTTATAAAATATTATAGTTTTGTATTTTGAAGTCTTTTGATCTTGATAGTTTTCCTGATAAAAGTTGAAAAGTTGACTTATGTTGACTATATTGTGTAAAAGCGATTTCGGTTTAACCGGGAGTTTGATGGAGTATTGTGTTCTTAAATGAATCATTTATGATTCATTTTCCTATGTTAGAGTGGTTTTGAGGTTTTCTGTGCTTTTCGAGAAGTTTTCCCGCGTTTAGCGAGAAATCGTCACGCAGCGCGTACCGGCACGACAATTTAATTAAGTGTGGATATTTATGAGGTTGTGGATGTGTTAATGGGTTTATTTATTTAATAAATTCATAATTTTGAAGTAATGTTGAGTTAAATTTTAAATCGTGAAGGTGAAATTTGAAAGTAAGCAGAAAAACGGTTGTTTCTGTGAAATTTGGTAAAAGACTGTAACAGTCGTAAAAATGTGAAATTTTGAGTGAAAATAAGTTTTCAAGCCATATTTGGTGATTTGAGGTGATAAGTGTAGCTATTTAAGGTGATAAGGTGAAATTTTCGGTTTGGAATCGGACTATAACAGCTCAAAATGGATTTTTGTAGCTATTTAAGGTGATAAGTGTCGTATGAATAATCCAGGTTTATGGAAAAATGATTTTAAACGCAATGGAATGACATTTTAAATAGATGAAAATTTAGCTTTTAAGTGATCCCGACACAAAAAGAAAGACCCGAGACACTCCTTGGATCCCATTTTAGACGCCAAGGGGATAAGTAGACAAGATGGCTAAATTTTTGCTATGATGTCTCACCTAGTACCATAATATACCTCCGCCACCTCAACCATTTCACATACATGCATCATTTTGAAATCAAAACAAAATCTCTTTCTCTTTTTTTTCTCTATATCCGGCCAAACCACAAAGGAGCCGAAACCACAAGGAAGAAAAAAACAAAGATTATGCCAAGTAACACACGGGTTAAGAATATATTATTGGGTTGATAGCTAGTAGTTTCGGGTTGTAGAAACAAGGTTTTTAGTCTTACACGCGCGTCTCGATCGAACCAAGCTCATCAAACAAGTAAGTTTTTATAAAACTTTGAATTTAAGTTGTACTTTTGTGATTATGATGATGTCTAGACGCTAGTTTTTTACAAGTGATCGCAAAAAGTCGAAACTTATAAACCGAATAAATATAAAGGGTGTGTTCGCTCGGCTTATAAAAGAAAGGAAGAAAATGGTTTTTGAGTTTAAATAAAATGGTTGTTGTGGTAATTTTTCATTTTTGTAAAAGTGCTTATAAGGGCTTATTCGGGAGTTTTGCTTATTTAATAAGCTAGGGAATAGCTTATTGAACTTATGGGATTTTGGTATAAAGGGTTTCGGTGGGCTCGGCCCAACCGACCCATTTGGCTATGCTCGGCCCAATAAGGGTCCGTTTGGTTTGGTTCCGGCCCAACAAGGGTGCGTTTGGTTTGGTTTCGGCCCAACAAGGGTGCGTTTGGGTTGGTTTAGGCCCAACAAGGGTGCGTTGGGTTTTATTCGGGTCCGACACACTAAGGTTGGCTCGACCCCATACGAACTTGGTAATAGGACTTGGTTTTCATGTTAAAGCATATAGCTTTATTTGGTTTTGGGTTCGGCTTATTTTGAGCTTATTGATTTTGGGCCTATATAAAAAAGCTTAAGGCTTAATTAGTTTTGACTTATTTATATTATGAGCTTATAACTTATTGTTCCGGCTTAATGAGTCACGGTTATGGGATTTTGATTAATGTTTGTTATAACTTAATGGGCTTAAGGTCCATTGGGTTGATTTGTATTTTGGGGTTTATGAAAAGGAGTATGGACTAATCTTTGCTATCGGCTAAGTAACTAAGACCATAATGGGCCATTAAACCCAATAACAAGTGAACGAATGTATGGACTTTATAAATGGACTAAAGGAATTATGTTGGACTACGGGAGATTTTGTTGGACTTATCGGATGTAAAGGAGGTTATTTTACTACGTTTTGATAAAATATGTTGAAAATATCGATGATGTCGGAAAATGTCGAATTCGTGAAAAAGTGTTTTGGATTAAGGTTTGAGGCCTTGGAAAAAGTCATAAAAACGATGTCAAATTTTTGTAACACCCCCATTTTTACAATATAGCAGCGGAAGCTAATCTGGGGTATTACTTCATGGATACAACAATCATAATCATAGAAAACGACTTAAAAGAGACGTTTTTGGAAAATTTAGTTATCATTCATTAATCTCATTTTTTAAACAAAATGCAGGTCCCACAATCTAAAACATAAAGTGTGAATGATAACAGTTCAGCCATCTTCAAGTCCATGCCACTCCGTGCCGTAAGTTGCTTAATTACCTGAGATAAACATGCTAAAAAGGTCAACAACAAAGGTTGATGAAATTCGATATTGATAAACAGTTAGAATACAAATCATAGGTAATAATTGTTAAACAAACAGATATTATAGAAAATGTATTTTATAATACACCCGTTATTAGTAATTGATGCAACGAATGCAATATCATAAAACAGTGTAATTACTGTGTTTATTGTCTTGTTTGTGGTCGGTTTTGGTCTGATTGGTCTTGTCTGATCTTGTTCCTTGTCTAAGCACATCGCACTAACACATTATCATCAAAAGTCAATCTAATGACTTGAAGAGCTCATAATATCAACATATTAACACCCCAAAGTCAATTTAACTACTTGAAGTCAAATTTACGACTTAAGGATTTATAACACTAAACACATTATTTCCAAATCAATTTAAAACGACTTGAAGAGCTCATAATATCAACATATTAACATCCCAAAGTTAATTTAACGACTTGAAGTCAATTTAACGACTTGTAGGATCTATAATATTAACACATTAATATCCAAAGTCAATTTAACGACTTGAAGTCAAATTTAACGACTTGTAGGATAGATAACTTAACAACACTTGTCATGATATGTCAGGATAAGGCTGTAATTGAAAACACTTGTATTTATCATTTATGAGAGTAGTATCCCCCCTCACGGGTTTATGAAAAGATTAAAATGCGAGGCTATGAACTCACTAATTCCTTGAAAAGTAATCACATTGTTATAAGATAAACGAGTATGTAAAAGAGTTTGTAACAAGCATGTATCCCCCTCGCGGGTTTATAAAACATGTAAAATAAGTAAAGGCGAGGTTATGAACTTCACTAAGTCCTTGAAAAGTAATCACATTGTTATAAGATAAACGAGTATGTAAAAGAGTTTGTAACAAGCATGTATCCCCCTCGCGGGTTTATAAAACATGTAAAATAAGTAAAGGCGAGTTACAGAACGCTTCACCTATAGGTAGATGCGCAAAAATATTTCAGAAATAAAAAGCTGACGACCTTATCACAATCTTATCGGGGAAGGTTGATATAGCAAAATGATAGTAAACAGCCACGTCAAGCAACCTGAGTAAATATGTCAAGTCTTAGGAAGATTGTACTTTAGAACTTTGGTTTTTAAGAGTTATGAGTTTGATTGAAGAGTTTGGAATTATTGTATCACCGTTCGGGAGCCATCATAATTCAGAAGTCAGCAGGAACGCTTGAGGATCTAGGGCACTTTAAATCGTAAACCCAACAACTCGTCCAGAACCGTAATACCAAGATGAAACCCTTAATATAGAAGCTCCCCTAGTATTGTGATAACGATTTAATTCAGTTTTTTAAGTGTTTTAAAATCTATATCTAGAAATTAAGCACGTCAAGCATTAATTAAAGTTATGGTCTTGAATGTTTTGAACATAGGATTTTTATACTTTTTCAAAATGTTACATTTTAGAACCCTTAAGAATGAAATATGGCAAAATATACCCTCGGAGTTTGCACTTTTACGAGTTTGGTCCTTTGACTTTAAAAGATATACAAAGTAAACCTTGCACTTTAAAAAGTAACATAATAGACCCCTGTAGTTATAACTTTGATAAAATGACATTTTTAGTCCTTTTAGTTATAAATAAGTGTTCAGAAAGTTACGATATATACCCCTTGCATGGATAATATTTACAAAACATGGTCCCAAAGTGCCATGCAAGCTTATTTGAACATTTAAATAGACATTTATAAATTATATAAAATAAAATATGAGAGATTTAACGCAATGCAAGGTTAAAATCAACGATTCGTTAAGCGAGGAAGCAAAACGGGTTCAAATTAGGGGGTTTTAAAACGTAAACGCGCGGTTGTAAAAATCAACTTCCTTCTATGATACAATAAAGTGGTTCTTTTAATATTAGTAAGTGCATGCTAGGATAGATTATAACAACATTTAATCATTATGAAACATTAGTTGTTTAAGAAAAAACGCGAAATTAAGGGTTTCGGGCGTAACGGGTTTTGGAATCAAATGGAAAATGATAATGAATAAGTTATGAAAACTTTAAACAAGAGTTTATTTAGATCATATTGAACATTAGAAGGGGTAGTAATCAGTAATAAGACGATAGAACCTGGGTTTGAGCTTATAGCTTGAAAACGGGTCAAAATCAGGACTTTTAGCTTCGTACGCCTAGAATAACGACTCCCGGGCTTCTTTTCTTGGTTTATTTTGCTTCACTTCTGTTCTTGGGACTTATTAGGATCTCTTAGAATTCATATTGAGCAAAGGATTGCTGCTATGATGGGTTATAGAGGATGAAGTGGGAGATGAGTGAAAAGAACATGGTTTGCCCTTATTTATTAGCATTATCGACACTTAGACCCAAGGAAGAGTGAGGTGTCTCATTTCTATAGTGGCTGAGTTAGGGAGTCTAGGAGATGACAAGGAAGAGCTAGGATAGTAGATAGGATGTGTTGGAAGGCTTATAAGGGGTGTTTGTGTCCACGGCTTGAAAAGAAAGAACAAGAGAGCATGTGATGTTTTCTTAATCAAAATATTGAAGATATTTTTTAAAAAAGGTGGTGAAATCTACTTAATGGTGAGGTGCTTGTTTTGCAAAAAATTAGTTAAAATGGGTCACCATGAAGAAACAGTTTCGGGTTCATTAGGGATTATTTAGTTTTCAACTTATAATTCTGTACATTTGATCAATAAGGAAGGATTAATGTTTGTAAATGATGTATTAAGGATTAATAACAAGAATTGATAGTGGTTCGGGTTTAAAATGGGCAAAAACGAGTAAACGGTCCAAAGGTTCCAATTAGGCACAATAGGGTTTCGTGGATTCAATTTGCATATAGTTGAAGTAAAATGTTAAATGATGATTGTATAAAATTGAGAAGGAGTACATTAAGTTATTACAACTTATTTGAGTATTGGTTTAGGTTACAATGGATAAAAACGAAGAAACGGTCATGGTTTTAGTATTTTGCCTCGGGTTAGGGTTTTCTCAGACTTTTGAGATTAGGGTTTTGAGGATGTAAAAATGTGGTACGAAAGCTTATGAAATACAATATTAGGGGTTTACACATTGTATATTGAGTGTAAGTAGCTTGCACAAGAGTGGTGGAAGAAACTGGAATGAAAACAGAGGTAAAAATGGGCTTAATTTTGGAGAATCATGCTATGACTTGTATATTGCTTTGAAATCTGTATTTTTCCTTTGACTTGGAGGAGTTTATATTTCAAATGGATGTTATATTATTTGTACATATGTTTTAGTATCTTGTATATTCACTTTAGATATTAACCCTTCATGAAATTAGGGTTTAGAGGCATACAATAACGTTTAAAGCCCGTTTTGATATAACGTTGCGAATGGTACATTATAGGAATAATGTACTTTGTAAAAAGGATATGATGATATTGACTTGACATGTTATGAATATAGGATGACAAATGGTATGGCATGCGTGAACTAGTCTACTTTAGTGATGGAAGTTACATGACATAACTGGATATTGACATGCAAGTAATGTCATAAAGCAAAAATTTCTCCGTACAATTGTGTAATAAAAATTAGGTTGATTTAGCACTTGAATGAAAATTCTTGGTTGTATAAATTTTCGAAAGAAATTTACACTTAGAGACGTTGTTTAAAAAGGAAGTTTTCAATGATTTAATTAATAAAAGGTCATTTTACTTGGGAATTTAATGCAAAGTAAAATACATTTTTCTCAAAATCCTTTTCTTGAACATTTAACATATATGACGTCTTTGTCGGTCTTTAATTGAGGAAATGAAAGGGGGGAATCTTAAGAAGATTAAGTTGTCGAGGTAAAGGCCATTGGACATGACCATATATAAGTACGAGATTGTTGTAACTACCCGTATGCCCGATAAATAATACGAAATGATAATAATATATTATTATTCTTTTATTTTAAAATTATCAAATTCTTTATATTATATATATATATATTATATATATAGATATATTATATATAAATTTACGTATGGATTTCAAAAATGCGGATTTTTTGTCTTTAACTTTTGAGCTCACGCTCAGTCCTTTATCGTACGGTTTTCCTCGCGGAGTATTTTGTCGAATTGTATCGTTCAATGATCTGAAGTGTTTAAGCTTTGTTGTATTGATGTCGCACTTTGCCCAAGTGTTTTTGAGTCGTTTTCGCGTAATTACCACACAACCATAATATGAGATAAAGTGTTGATAACGAGATAAAGTCTTGGTAATAAGACGATGGTTTTTGTAATAAATTAAAGATTTGAGATAACGAGTTGGAATGATAATATGAATTGGAAATGAGTGTGGTATGAAAAAAAGGATGTTTGCGTGAGTTAAGGCGAACACTTCTACAATAGGAGATAATTTTGTACAGTATTGATTTTTAGTATAATTAGTCGTTGTCCAGTACATTGTGCGCTTGCGTAGAGATTGTTTGTGTTCTGCCTTATTTGAGATTGTGCGGTTGCTTTGATTGCTGATTGAGGTGAGTTCTCGTAGCCCCACTTTTTACTGTTTTTCCGTTGGGGGAAAATGATACTCAAATGTGTTTATTTGAATTTTGAATGATCTGTGCAAAAGGTGTGTTTTGTTTTTTGGATATAATAATGTGCTTATAACTCTATTTGAAATATTATGTGTTGATTTACTTACATGTACTGTGTTTGGCAGGCAAGGTTCTGTATGGTACTTGCATGTATTGTGTTTGGCATGCAAGGTTTCTGTGTGTACTTGCATGTACAGTTTGGCATGCAAGGTTCTATGTGGTTCGCCCTAATATAGTTGTTCCCAACTGGTAGGCCCATTAGGTGCGTAAGTGACATATTGTGATGATAGCGTGGTTACTATACTCTTGGATTTTAGCAATATTCACTGTCATAATAGCACATTTCCACTGTCTGAAATATAGGCACGAACATTTGGGTTTAAGTCAGAACCTACGAGCTCACAACATTATTGTTGACGTTTTTTCGATATCATTTTCCAGGTGTGTCAAATCAAAGGTATGTTGATTGGTATTGTGGAAGAGAAAAAGTAACCCAAGGGGACTAGGTCGAGAATGGTCGTGGTTTTTGAATATGTCTAGTTTTTAAACCTTGTAAGTTCTGTAAACTTTAGTTTTAATGAATGTAAATTATAAAGTGTATGATCTGTATCCCTTTTTTTTTTGTGTGCGATAATGGTATCGTCGCATTCCCCGTGTTTCCTCCGCCACAGAGGGTGTGACAGAATTGGTATCAGAGCCAAGGTATTAGAGAAGTGCCGGTTTTTATATCATAAAAAGCGCAAACCTTTAGAACCAGAAAGTAAAGTCTATTTTTAATAAAACCTCGAACATGGCGAAAGTTAAATAACCCGAGCAGTTCATGGTATTATTCCTAAATTACGCATAGCCTGATCAACTATGCTTAATTCAGGAAGGACTATGAAATGATAGGGTAGTTTTTCTAAAATTTATGTTTAGAGAGGGGGGAAGGGATGTGTGATAATGTGAACTTAACCTGAAAATGATAGATGGAAAGTGATGAGAAACCTAGCGAGTGTTGAGATAGAAACTGTATAATAATGATTTTAGGATTGTCATGTGCCTAGTAGTAGTAGTAGTATGTGCGATGCATTGATAATTGTAAAAATACCATATCCGTTTAACACCAAAAATGACCCTAAGATGACCCCAAAACAGACTAAAAATGGCAAAAATAATACTTGTTTTTGTGTTTGTGTGTACAATGAGTAAACGATATATCATATATCACCAGAAAACCATCAAAAAAACAGGAAAACACAGACACGAGGAACGAAAGAGCACAAAAGAGAGCCAGAGATTCAAAGCAAAACAGGAAAAGTCAAAAAGTCAAAGTTGTGGTCAACTCTTGGTCAATTCTCAGTCAACAAAAGTCAACCATAAAAAGACAAAAACCCACATTGCCATTTAAGTCCCTTAACTTTCCAAAAGTTACATAAATGGTCCCTAACCCTTAAATGGGCCTTAAACCCTTCAAAACCTTACCTGGATCCAAAAGCCCAAACCCTAAAGCCCATTACCCTAGCCCATTCCCTTTTCATATAACCACAAGGACCATTTCTGTCATTCCTATAACTCATTTTACACTACACTTGTGCTAAATAACCAGAGGGACCAAAAGTAAAATAAGCCCAAACTTTAAAATGAATTAACCCTTTTCAGTTAAAATAGGAGCCAAAACCTATGTTACTATCATCATCCTTTTCGTTTACCTAGCTCAAAACAAAGGCTTCTCAAAATTGAAGGGTACAAACGACAATCCAAGTGGTCTACATCAAGCTGGCAGGGTGAGATAAGTCAAATCAAGAGCTCTCATTAGATCACTCAAGCTAGAAGGTCACGTGGCTATGAAGAAAGCACAAGGAGAGGTGGGTTTTTTAATTGTTTTTTACTCTATTTTCACTCACTAAACCAGCACAAGCGTCACAGCAATGAATGACAGCTTGGCAATCCGGGGTAAAAAGATCATGATCCAAGGGCTCGAAATCATGATCCAATGATTCTGGAAAATGAAACGGCAGAGATTAGTGATGCAAGCAAGGGCCTAGAATCTTCTCTCAGCAACTATAAAAGGACCTCACCGGCACACACATCCAACCAGAAAGTAGTGAGTAGCATTTTAGTGTAGTTTAAAATTTCCTTTTTAGCTTATGTAATTTTACTCTCAGCTTTTGTAATTTGGCCTTTTTAAGTAATGATACTCAAGTTAATTTAATGAAATTCAGTTCTATTTGTCATAAGCGCTTTGGAATATTTACTCATAAGCTCTCATTTTCCCTTTTCAACCTTTAAGCTACTATGTCACAAGCCCTCATAAGCTTATTTTCAGCTCTCACTAGTCTATAAGCTAGTGATTGAGCTTGTTTAATTCAGTCTTAATAAATATTTAAATCATAAAATCAGTTAATCCTATTTACCTTTACTTTTGGATAAATAAGCTATGGAAGGAAAGCTAGCTTTGGAAGAGCTCTCATGGACTATTACTAGCTTATCTATGATAAGGCAAGCGATAATAAGCTCTATGACCATTTTATGGCCTTTGTTAATTCCTAAGGGTCAAGAAAGTCCTCGCTTTTACTTTTCTGTCCTTAGATTCCAGCTTAAATATGCCTTATTTGCTTATTAGTTTGATCATTTGTGCTTATTTGATTCTTAGTTGCTTATTTGAGTTTAGTTTAATCTTATTTTGCATCTTTAATTATCTGTTTTTAGTTAAGCATAGTATTGATCATAGTAGTTTCCATTTTTGTCTTAAAATCTATAAAAACCAAAAAAAAATAAGTAGTTTATAGTGTAGATCTTAGAATTTAGCTTATTCAGTTGTGGATTTATGTTTATTAAGTTAGTTATAAGCTAGATTTCATCTGGTACTTAAGACTTGTTAATTAGTTTTTCAAAATCATACAATACTCAAATGAAAATATTCAATTCCTTTAAGGAGTGTTTTGGCATTATTGTTTTGACCTAAAAAAGGTTCAAAGTTTTTGTGCAAATTAATTTGAGTCAGCTTAATTTCTCTTATAACCAATAGGAAAAGAGTTTTTAAAAGTAAGTTTTCAAAAATTAAAAAGTTAGGGCTTAATCTAGTTGTTTCAGCACCAGGGGAATTTGTAGCTTAAGTTTTGCTTGCTAAATTAGATCCAAGCTTATGTAAGTTTAAGTCCTTGTTTGAGTTGTGTTATTTGTCACCAAAGTAAACATCCTTATGCAGATTACCCTTTTGGTTAAACACGCATAATAGTTTTTTTTATTTGGCACCTAGCGCATTTTGCATCAGCATTCTAGACTGCAGTTAGAGTTGTTGAGTCCTTTAAGCTTCTATTTAAAAATGTGTTGCTGTTTAGTGTCCTCATGTTTCAAGTAGCTATAATTTTTACTTAGCTTAATATAATGTGAGTCTAAAATTTCATTTTTAAGCGTATTTCCCTAGTACATTTACTTTTAAAAAAGTCCATTAAAAACCAAAAAGCCAAAAACAGTAGTAATTTAAATTAGCTTTTTAAATTTCATTTTTGAGCTTAAGGTGTTGATTTTATGTTCTAGAGTTTAGTAGTATTAATAATAATAGATAAGTTTTTAAGAGCTTAAAGTTTAGTTTAGCTTAATGAGTCTTTCAGCTTAATTGGATTTTGTGTTTATTGAGTTTCATCCTGAGTTTGCTCTTTTGATCTTAAGTTTCAGCTAGGATTAAGTGTTTGTAGCCTAAGTAGCTTATCACTCCTAGCTTTAGCACATCATTAAGCTTCTGTAAACTTCTTTTGTTTTCAAAAATAAAGCTTATATTAAGCATGTGCAGTGCCTTTAAGTAGAATTAAAGAAAAAACAGGCTCCAAAGCCTTAGTTACTAGTAACAGCTTTTGTTAAGTGTTTTAGAGCTTATTCGTAAGTTTCAGTTAATATTGTTTTTATAAAAATGTCTACAAAGTGCCATTCTTATCCAGTTCATTAATTAAGTTTTTTATAAAAAGCAAAAATAAAAAAAAGAGCAAAAAGTGGTGTGTTGCCAGACTAGAACCCACGACCTCTCCCTCAAAGACCCAACGTGTTAACCATTTGCTTCAATAGCTCATCCAGTAACTCTTCCCCCAATTAATACTTATAGTCATTTTCCTCTTAAGCTTTTTATTATAAGCCGTAGCTTATAAAAAGCTGTTTTCCCCGGCGTATTGTAAGCAGTGAGTTTTTCTTTTATTTTGTCCTTTGATCTTGGTGCATCATAGACTTTTCCCTGAATTTTTCATCATTTTTCCATTAATTAGTTTATTTTTTTAGGATTTTTCGAAAGTTGTAATTTTAGAAAATTCATAAAAAATAGAAAAAAGTTTCAGAAAATTACAAAAAAAAATAGTTTTTAGGTTTTTATAATAATACTTTAAGGTTACATTCCAGTAAAATCATTCTACAACATGTTAGATTTTAATTTCATTTGTGAGCTTTTAATTTTTACGTTTAAAAATAGCTTTAATTTTAAAAATAGTTAATAATAGTTTTCTGAAGTTTTTATGTTATTTTAGAGACTTTCTAAGTTAAAAATTCATTTTTCTAATTATTTAGAACTTAATTGCTATTTTTTTAGGATTTAACAAGATTAAAATAGTTTTTTAATTCATATAAATCAAAAATATTAAAAAAAAAGGTTGTTTCTTTTTCTTAAAATTTCTTTTGTCCAATTTTAGGTCTTTAGAAATTTAGTTTTTACATTTTTAGGAGTTAATTTTAGTGTATTTGCATATTTGTCGCTTTTAGTTGCTCCCGTGAATTAGTTTAAGGGTTAATTGCTTTTAATTATTTATTTTAATTATAGCT
This sequence comes from Tanacetum coccineum, assembly GCA_026074375.1. Classification (NCBI taxonomy): domain Eukaryota; kingdom Viridiplantae; phylum Streptophyta; class Magnoliopsida; order Asterales; family Asteraceae; genus Tanacetum; species Tanacetum coccineum. The sequence goes on from BQNB010030106.1 coordinate 12,352, forward strand.
TTTATTTAGTAGTTATAGATAATCAAAAATATCTTTTCTCTCATTCAAATCATAATCCGAGCTAAAACGTGGTTTCAATTTCACAAGTCGTTGGGGAAACGACCCGGGTGATCATACTTCCCGGTTAAATATACGTATTATATATTATATATATCTTTTAAGAGTGAATTTTCCTTAGGGAATTTTCTTAATTGCTCTTGTTTTTAAAATTTATATCGTATATTTTATTGTGTATCAAGTTTTTGGCGCCGTTGCCTGGGACTTGTGTTAAAGATTCCTTCGTTTTACGTTTGTTGATTTGGTTTGAAGATCCTTCGTCCTCGAAAATTTCACTTTTGTGAAATATTCTCAAAAATCCTTAAAAAAAAAGGATAAATATTTTTCTTTTCTTTTTAGTAGAAATAGAAGATAAAATAAAAAAAGAAAAAAAATCAAAAATAAAAAAAATTTTCCTAAAAAAAATAATAAAATACACAAAGTTGGTAAACAAACACCAACATATAATACCTTCAATTGAGTATTAATCATAAATAATCCCGGTGACTTGGAAAAGTTCACCAAATCGAAACCAAAGATTTAATACTTGTCATTTGTTGTCACTTACAAATACTCTCACCTTATAGAAGAAATTTTAAAAGAGCTACCGTGAAGTAAGTTGATTATTTGGTTTTAAGTTGTCTTCCGTATATCCGTTTAAAATAGATTGTTAAAAAAAATTATTCAAAAATCCAAAAAAATTAGTGTAATTTTTGTTTACTTTTTAATTTCTTTATTTTTAGTGCATGCGCACTCGATCTCAAGCTCGTAATCAAAATTGTCACAACGATCAATTAACACGGTTATTGTTGAGGAACCCGAGTTTCCAATGGCCGACAATCGTACCATGGCTCAAATGCTACAAGCTCCCATCGAGGGATACGAAGATGCAATTGTTGTTCCACCGATAAATGCAAACAATTTTGAGCTTAAACAAACTTTGATTAATCTTGTTCAAAGTAATCAATTTACGGGTAAACAAGACCCTCATAAGCTCCTCTGTTTTTCAACATAGGTTACTCTACGTTAGACACCCAAAGTTCCGAATACTTCGAGTAATCTTTGCGTTTTCCTTTCTCTCTCGAAGTGAACCCGGACTTTGGCCTAATAAGGAACCACCTTGATCGATTCAACATGGGATATCTTGTCTCAAAATTCTAAACCACAATTCTTTTCCACCTTGTTCGAAAACAACTTACCTTAAGAATTGAAATCACCACTTTCTAACCAAAAACCAATTGAAACTTTCAACGAGCATGGAAACGTTCAAAGGACTTCTCTTCTCCATGTCCTCATCATGTTTCCGAATTACACCAACTTGATAACTCTACCACTCCTTGTACAATGATCAAAGATGGCTTTAATTTCCGCCGTGGGTGGAAATTATTTCTAGATAAGGTACCTCAGTGATGGTTAGCCATTATTGAGTAGTAAATCCAAGGTTCGGTATTCAAGAAAGTCATCAATTGAACCCAAGATGAGTAAAACGAATGCCCCTCTTTCGACTTCTACACCTTCGAATTCTTTGAATTTCAAAACTCCCGCTTCCCTTGAAGACAAAATGAATTATTCAAGGAGCCAGTTTAGAGAAAGCGATAGTGAAAAACAATCGACTCCTGCTACCCGAGTCAATACGTCAGGAAGTTTGTGTCACAGGTTTCGATTCTAACCATAATTTCAACAATTGTCCTTAACACACGATGAATTTTCCCGGTTTTTTCATGATAAACATTCATCAATTCCAACAAACCCGCCGCCGTTGGCAATTTTGTGTCAAAGAACCCTCCTAATTGGCTAACCAATATGAGACCACCCGGTTTTAATCAACCAAATGTTCAAAACAACCAACGAAACCAAAGCCGATATCAAGGAAACAATTTCAATTCGAATCAAAACCGTGGAAACAATTTTAATCAAAACCATCAAAACAATCAAGGTCAAGTTTTTCAACCACCAACCAATCAACCACCGGTTTACCAAGTTCCATCGTATCAAGCTCCTATGCCCCAAATCCAAGGTGTTTCAAAAACGGATTTTGAAAACTACGTCAAGGCAAACGAGCGGTGTGAATTAATGTTCAAAATCAAAGGTCAAAATTTCAAAATCAAATGCTAAGTACACGAGTTTGTTGACAAAATCTTTTGTAATAAATTTCAAAAATTCCGCCTCTACTTCGAATTTCCAGAACTCTTCAAGTCCAAACCGAAACTAATCCACGTGAGAGCAGAAAATTAATGCTATCACCACAAAGAACGGTAAGACTTGGAAGGACCTTCGACTTTCAACCTCTTGTTCCACACCCGTCTTTTTAATCCCTCAAAAAAGAACCCGAACAAAACGCCGAGACGTCAACGGAAAAAGTGCAAAAAACCAAAATTGTGGAAATACCGTAAGCACATGTCCCCACCTCCGAAAAAGAAGAATCCATTTTCATGGAAATTCCAAACCAAAAGCAAAGAAAACCGTTAATGTTGAAATTCAAGATCTTAATTCTCCAAGACCATTCCACCTAAACTTCCATACCCGAGATGATAAAGGTGAGAGAACGATAAACCAAGTCTCACATAGCCGGTTTTTGAAGATGTTCGGAAACAACCTTTCCGTTTAGAGATTTGATTTGCAATATGCTCTTGTCGAAATGCCAAAGTTCAACAAAATGGTTAAGCTCATTGCTAAGGAACAAAGAGAAACTCGAGGAGATCGCCATCACAACCGTGAATGCTGAAATGTTTCCGCTATCATCATGAACAAAGTTCCCGAGAAGCTCGAAGATCCGGGAAAATTTCTTATCCCATGTGCTTTAAAAGAACTCGATAGGACTAGTGCTTTAGCCGATTCTGGAGCTAGCATTAACCTTTTACCTCATTCTATCTACAAGCAACTTGAGCTTAGAGCTTTGAAGCCCACTCGAATGACACTCGAGCTTGCTAATTGTTCAATTACCCACCCAATGGGATAGCCGAGGAAGTTGTCGTCTAAGTTGATGGTTTTACTTTTCTTGCGGATTTTGTGGTGTTATTTTTGAACCCGACCCAGAGTGTGCTATTATTTTAAAGGAAGACCTTCGTCGCACGGCAAAAGCTCTATTGATCTTGTGACGAAGAAACATTAACTTTAAGAGTAGGAAAGGAAGACCTTGTTTATTATGCCGATAAATCTGAGAAAAACAAAAATAAGCATTTTGTTCACGCCATTTCTGTAATCGATTTCTCAAAAGATGATCCGTTTAGTGGCAGAAACCACTACGCATTCGAGGATCCTTCTCCTAGTTCTTCGCCGGTGAAGACAGTGATAATTTTGAGAATTCGCCGTATGAACTTGCTCCTCTTGATTTGTTACCGACCGGTAATGATGATCGACCCCCCCCTAAATTAAGAAGGACTTGTATAAGAAAATTTTTCAAGGTACTCAAAGCCTCTTTTTGAACTCTTCGATGATAAACTACACATCTAGCGACTAATCCTCTCTTTGAAGAGAACGATAAGGATGTCGAGATTAAGTCTTCTTCTTCCTTCACACTTACTTCACCAGAAGAAAGTGAATTTGAAGCTTATCTTGAAAGAGATTCGATTCCACCAGGAATTGATCTTACCCTCCCTCTCACCCTTGAAGTTTCAAGTAGCAATCCTACTTTACCTTACCCCACCGGAGAGAAGGTTTGTTTCATGAAAATGCCGATGTTTTTCTCGTTGTTAGATTTTGTATGGAAAATGATGAATCGAAATTCGATTTCCGGAAAAAGATAATTTTCTCTTGCAAACTTAAATTACATCAAAAACAAAACCTTCTTCTCGTCCTCAAGAAGTTGAAGAAATCAAAGGAAAAAGAAGACAAGTTTCAAGTGATTGTTCCAACAATAACCATGTTGTCATGCCAATTAGAATCACCTTTTGATAATCAAGTGATTTTAATGATCATAATTTCCAAACCAAAGGATTTAAAAAAGGACTTAACCGTTGCACTTGATTCCACCAACTCAAGTATTTTACCACCTCCTTTGTTAGATTCCGACTCGCCTTTCACTGCGGAGTTGTCGGCTAATATTACCTTGAATTCTCTCGGAAACGAGGACAAAGTATTCAAACCAGGTATACTAGTTTATCATGCTATTCATGATAAAAATCTTGTAACATTGGAGGAGAATTTAAAAGAGAACATTTCCTCTGGGACTCTTTTAGTTTTCAAAGAACCATCATTTTTTCTGCCTCCGCCAGAACCACCGGATGATTTTTTGAATTTTGAGCCCAATTTGGTTATGAAGAATGTTGTGCTTAATGAAGATTTCTACCAAAGCAAGAAGACGTTACCTCTAAATATTGAAGATGTCAATTCCTTCACATTTATCATTTGGACTTTTCTTCCATATTTTACTTACACCGAGGAATCACCTTTAATTTTCTCCTTTAGGAGTGAGAATTTTGTTTTTGACCCCGACATCGTCACTTTCATAAGCCAGTGGCATGTTCAATGAAAGTTTTCCATTTGCTCTCCCTAAGGACGAATTAATTCAGGGATCGAGTCGAGCTTGCGACTCGTGAACAAAACAACGCTTCGTGGGAGTTCACCCCCATGCCTTCCTTTTTCTATTTTCTAAATGTGTTGTGATGTGTTGGAGGCCTTGTAACTCTTCCGTTCTCCGTTTCTGTTTGTTTGTACTATGTGCATTTTTGCATGGAGAAAAAGGGGAAGGGGAAAAAAAAGAAGGGGGGGGGGGGATTAACCCAACAATTTCTGAAGACTCTCGTGTCCAGTGTTGTATTCTGTTTCACTCGAGCTTCTCATCCTTTGTTTGAAATTAGTTTGGGGAGATCCGATATCCTTTCATCATTATCGATTCACGTTTAACTATTGCATAATTCATAAACGGCTTAGATTTTCGTAGACGCCCCCTTAAAACATTGCGACAATGTTCATTATTAGTTTGGGGAGGGAATCTATCGATTTGATGTTACCTGCTTATTGTTTTGTTCTCACGTACCCGTTTTCCCTACAAAAATAGCAAAAAATTTAAATTTGAAGATCTTATTTGTAAAAAAATAATAGAGTGTTTAAAGACACGAATGTAGTTTTCCGTTGGTGAGAATAAGAAGTAATTTTGACCCGACCCGAACGTGTACAGTTCTAGCTTTCTCCCTTAACAATTATGAAGATAGTTTTGTGCTAGTCACATGTAGACTTTAAACATGTCTAGACTTGAAATCGTTAGTAAATGAAGACGTTGGCTAATCTCATAGATTTTAAATATGCCGAGTTGGTTTTTTATATAGGCTAAGTTATTGCGAATTCTTTATTAAGATTTAAATTGCAAAGAATAGGAGATGATATTGTGAATTACGAATTAGGATGCTAAACAAAAGTTTATTTGGAAAATTTAATAAAGGCTTATAAGAATAACTTGTGTTTTTCTTCCCCGAAGTTCGTAAAATGATTAATTATACGTGTTTCCTTTAATTTTACAAATTAGAGTTTTACCTCTTATAAAATCTAATCATACAGATTTAGAGAAAAAGCTTTATTCGATGATGAAGTCAAACATCGTTGGTAAATAAGAATTTTAGTTCAAGTTTATACTTTGGTTTTCTAAAAAGAAATTCTTCTATTTGCAAAAATAATGTGTTATTAGTAAGTTTCATAAAAAAATGATGTAGTTGAAGGATGCAAGTTATAAATCCTTAAATGTTAATAATTAATATACAAACTCCATCGCAATAAAGTACATGGGTATTTTTCGGTTCGCTCCCGATGTGACATCGAAAGAAAGAATGGAGGATGTAGATTAGGGGTGGGTATCATAATAAGTACACGACTCTTGTCAGAGGCGTGCCATGTGTCCGGTTGAAGGAAAATGATATCCAGTTTAGCCTAATAATGTAAATAGTATAATAATGTTGCAAGTTAGAAAATAAATAGTAAAAGTTTCCTTTTCTAAAACCAAGGTATTCTTTTGAACTAAAAGTTTGTGCAAAATCTACAAGGCTTTTTCCATGGAAGTTCATAGCGTCGCTATATATTAATTCGCCGATGGGGTGTCACAAGCCTTAGCACTTACCCGATAACGGTGGGATGCTAGAGAAGAAAGTCATTCATGGGACAAGTGAACCAACAGTGTCTTAACTAAGGAGGTTTTTATTTGCTTTTGAGTTGTGACTTACTAAGTGATTAACATATATAGCCCATAAAGGCCCATGTATAAAGCTAGGTCGGATTTTAACTATATAAATATGTGATTTAATGAGGTTTAAAATTATTGAGCACACACACTTTTATATATGATTTTTATGTCAGAAGAGAAATTCACAAGTTGTAATTATAAGTAGTCTTAGCATCTTAGCTCGTAATTAACGGTGATTTTTTTTTAAGCTTAGCATGGGAAAAGTGAAAAATCGGGGATGATGAAGTTATCTTTTAGACACTTAATTGTGCTTTTTTGTTCTATGATCCTTAAAGTTACCACAAGGTAATGAAAACAATACATTATGTCAACACAAGAATAAGTTGTAGTTAGGAAGTTAATTATTAAAAAATCATAAAAAAAAAAAAAATCTTTGAAATGGGAAATCGGGTGTTTTTAAACTTGTGATCTCTTAGCTCTCTCAACAAAAAATCTTTGCTAACTTTTCAAAGGTTTTAGTTTGGGAAAGTTTCGAGGTATTTGGTAGAAGGGCATGTAATATTTGCGTGAGGACACGCAAATCGGTTAGTTTGGATAATTAGGAATAGGTGAAAAATACACATACGTTAACGACCAAAAATACCCTAATACCCAAAAACAGACAAAAAAAAATAATGGCAAAAATATACTTGTTTTTGTGTTTTGTGTATGCAAGTACGGATATATCAAAAATCACAAGAAAACCATCAAAAACAGGAAAACACGGACACGAGGAACGGAAGAGCACAAAAGAAGCCAGAGATGCAAAGCCAAAAGCAGGAAAAGTCAAAAAGTCAAAGTTGTGGTCAACTCTGGTTAATTCTCAACAAGCAAAAAGTCAACCATAAAAAGAACAAAAACCACAATTTACTAATTTAAGAAGAGTCCCTCAACTTTCCAAAAGTTACATAAATGGTCCCTAACCCTTAAATGGGCCTTAAACCCTTCAAAACCTTACCTGGATCCAAAAGCCCAAACCCTAAAGCCCATTACCCTAGCCCATTCCCTTTTCATATAACCACAAGGACCATTTCTGTCATTCCTATAACTCAGTTTACACTACCTTGTCTAAAAACCGAGGACCAAAAGTGCAATAAGGCCCAAACTTTAAACGAATTAACACGTTTCCAATTTCAAATAGGCGCCAAAGACCATGTTACTAATCATAATCTCTTTCGTTTCAACCTAGCAGTCAAAACAAAGGGCTTCTCAAAATTGAAGGGTACAAACGACAATCCAAGTGGTCTACATCAAGCTGGCAGGGTGAGATAAGTCAAATCAAGAGCTCTCATTGGATCACTCAAGCTAGAAGGCCACGTGGCTATGAAGAAAGCACAAGGAGAGGTGGGTATTTACTCTATTTTACTCACAAACAAGCACAAGTTGTCAGCATTATAGGAAGGACACTTGGCAATCGTGGGAAAAAGATCATGATCCTAGGGCCTAAATCATGATCCAATGATTAGAAAAAATGAAATGGCAGAGATAGTGATGCAAGCAAGGGCCTAGAGAATCTCTCTACAGCAACTATAAAAGACCTCACCTCACACACACCCAGAAGATAGGGAGTATCTATTTAGTGTAGCTTAAAATTTCCTTTTTATGCTATGTAATTTTAACTCTCAAAGCGTTGGGAATTTGCCCCGTTTTTAAGTGAATGTAATCAAGTTTTAATTAAATGAAATTCAGTTCTATTTTGTCATATCTCCTTTGATTTTGACTCATAACTCAGCATTTTCCCTTTTCAACCGGTTAACTACTATGTCAACAAGCCTCATAACTCGTGTTCAGCGTCTCACGAGTCTATAAGGCTAGTGGATGAGCGTTGTTTAATTCAGTCTTAATAAATATTTAAATCATAAAATCTTAATCCTATTTAACCTTTAGCTTTTGGATAAATAACTATGGAAGGAGACGAGCCTTTGGAAGAGCTCGCCATGGACTAATTACTAAATTACTGGCTTATCTATGATAAGCCAGAGCATAGATAAAGCTTTATGAGCCATTTTATGCCTTTGTTAAGCTAAGGGTCATGTAAGTCTCTCTTTTAACTTTTATTTCTAGATTCCGAACTTAAATTTCTGCTTTAGCTGCTTATTTAGTTTATATCATTTGTGCTTATTGGATTCTTAGTTGCTTATTTGAGTTTAGCTTAATCTTATTTTGCATCTTTAATTATCGTTTTATTAAGCATAGTATTAATCATAGTAGTTTCCATTTTTGTCCTAAAATCTATAAAAACCAAAAAAAAAATAAGTAGTTATAAGTGTAAGTCCTTCTGAGAATTTGAGCTTATTCCGTTGTGGAGTTATGTTTATTAAGTTAGTATAAAGCTAGATTTCATCTGGTACTTAAGACTTGGTTCATTAGTTTTCAAAATCATTAAGCTCAAATAAAATGTCAATTCCTTAAGGAGTGTTTGGCATGAGCTGTTTTTGACCTCAAAAAGTCAAAGGTTTTTTGTGCAAATTATTTGAGTCAACTTAAATTTCTCTTAAACCAATAGAAAAGAGTGTTTAAAAAGTAGTTTTCAACAATAAAAAGTGAGATGGGCGTAATCTAGTTGTCTTCACAGCAACCCTGTGGAAGTTTGTAGCTTAAGTTTTTGCTTGCTAAATTGGGACCCAAACTTATGTAAGTTTAAGTCCTTGTTTGAGTTGTGTTAGTTTGTCAACCAAGTAAAGCATCATAGTGCAGATTACCCTTTGTAACCTGCATAATATATTTTTTGGCACCTAGCCATTTGCGATCACAGTTCTAACTGCAGTTAGAGCTGCTGAATCTTTAAGCTTCTTTACAAATTTTGGTTTTAGTGTCTTCATTTTCAAGTAGCTTATATATTTACTTCGCTTAATATAAATTTTGAGTCTTAATTTCATTTTTAAATTATCTGCTTAGTACATTTACTTTTAAAAGCAATAAAAAAACTCAAAAGAGCCAAAAATAGTAGTTATTAAATTAGCTTTTTTAAATTTTCATTTTTAGCTTAAGGTGTTTGATTTTATGTCTAAGTTAGTATTAATAAGTAGATAGATAAGTGTTTTAAGAGCTTAAAGTTTAGTTAGCTTAGTGATCTTTCAGCTTAATTGGATTTTGTGTTTATATATGAGTTTCATGCCTGAGTTTGCTCCTTTTGATCTTAATTCAGCTAGATTAAGTGTTTGTAGCCCTAAGTAGCGTTGTTGAAATTTTCAACCCAGCTTATTAGCACATCATTAGCGGTCTTAGAACTGTCTTTTTTGTTTCAAAAATAACTTATATGAAAGCATTGTGCATGCCTTTAAGTAGAATTAAGAAAAACTGAGCTCAAAGCCTTAGTTACTGTAACAGCTTTTTGTTAAGCTGTTTTAGAGCTTATTAGTAAGTTTCAGTTAATATTGTTTTTATAAAAAGTGTCTACAAAGTTGCCTTCTACAGTTTCAATAATTAGTTTTTTAGAAAAAGCAAAAATATAAAAATTGCAAAAAGTGTGTGTTGCCATACTAAAAACCACGACCTCGTCCCTCAAAGACCCAACTGTTTAACCATTTGCTTCAAGAGCTCATCCATAATTTTTTCCCCCCAATTAATACTTATAAGTCATTTTCCCTTAAGCCTTTTTATTATAATCGTAGCTTATAAAAGCTTTTTCCCGGCTTATTGTTACGCTGTGATTTTTTTTATTTTTTTTTCTTGATCTTTGTTGCATCATAGACTTTTTCCTGAATTTTTCACATTTTTCCAGGATTTATTTTGTTTGTTAGAATTTTTCGAAAGCGGTAATTTTAGAAACATTCAGAAAAATTAGAAAAATTTCAGAAAATTAACAAAAAAATAGTTTTTAGTTTGATAAAATTACTTTAAGGTTAACATTCATAAAATCAAGGCTTACAACCTTTTAGATTTTAATTTTCATTTTTGAGCTTTTAATTTTAAGTTTAAAAATAGAATTTTAATTTTAAAAATAGTTAAAAATAGTTTTCTTAGTTTTTATGTTATTTTAGGACTTCTAAGTTTAAAAATCATTTTTCTAAATTTTTAGAACTTAATTTGCTATTTTTTAGGATTTAATTAGATTAAAATAGTTTTTAATTCATAATAAATTCAAAAATATTAAAAAAAATGTTTTTCTTTTTCTTAAAATTTTCTTTTGTCCTATTTTAGGTTTAGAAATTTTAGTATTATATTTTAAGGGAGTTATTTTAGTATGTATTGGCCTTATTTGTCGCTTTTAAGTTGCTCCGTAATTAGTTAAGTGTTTAATATGCTTTTAAATGTTTATTTTAATTATAGATTATATTTAGTAGGTATAGATAATCAAAAATACATATTCTCTCATTCAAAGCACAAATCGAGCTAAACTGGTTTCAAGTATCACAAGTCGTTGGGGAAACGGGCCCGGGAGAATCATACTTCCCGTTAAATATACGTATTACTTATTTATTAATCTATATATATATATTGTAGATATATATATATATTATATAAGGGTGAGTTCTTTCCGAACCAAATGAATGTCGAGAACTGGCGAGAACCAATCTGGACTCACCATCTTCTTTTCATTTTTTAATACTTTTTTAATTACTTCAAAGGGTAAATTAATAATTATAAATTGGTTAATTGTTAAAGGAAAATTCTTTGAGGAACTTTTTGATATTCGTATTTATTGGTTTAATATTTTATTTTATTTTCAATTTTTGCACTTGATAATACCTACTTTATTGTAACTGTATTTGGAAAAAGAAATTGACAGAAGAATTAATTTGTACAAAAAGCGTGTACCTATGCATTTAGCTTAGAAACCATATTTATAAAGATATTTTTGGATCAGTTTGTTTTTGTATAGTATTCGTTTATGTATTGTACCAAAACGTACAGAATAAATTGTGTAATCCGCGAATTCTATTAACACAATAAATTGTGAAATCCGCAAATTCTATTAACACAATAAATTGTATAATCTGCAAATTCTATTAACATGTGAAATCTAAGATAACATAAAACTTAGATACTAATGTACGCGTGTGCACATTATTTCGCTATTGCCTTTATTTTTAAAGCATGCACATGTATCCATCGTCATAGTCTTTATCGGGTGCATTAGTCTTCAAGCGTGCACATGTATCCATGGTCATAGTCTTTGTCAGGTGCATTAGTCTTTAAGCGTGCACATGTATATGTCGTCATAGTCTCTATCAGATGAATTTGTCTTGATGTATGTACATGTATATCTCTCGTCTTCCTCGTCTGAGTTTGATACGATCTAATTCAAACATCATTGTGATATTTTACATCTTGAATAGCCTCACCATCACAAACAATCTACAAACATTTTCAAAATCATATCTTCATACATTTAATTGAAAGATTAAAGATAAAAAGAGTTGGTTTCTCAAGCATGCATATTGGAACCAAAGACACAAAGTAAAAGCGCAAATTATACAAGAAATGAAAAACACGACAAGAGAAAAAAACATCTTCAAACAGAGTTACTCAAATGTAAAAACCTTTGTCATGATGAATTTAAGATCTTATTATAATATGAAAAATATATACTACTATGCCTGCTTCTTAAATTATTGATAGAAGCATAAGAATTTTCATAAGCTAAATGCATGTGAAAGAGACAAAACACATGTGCATTCTGTGTTGTCATCATCGACTAATTTAAGTGCAGCGTATGCACAGTTGCCACAGGACCATTGTTGTCGTCATGTTATCGAATCAGAACGAGACACATTAATAGACATTAACAAAGTTAAAGAACAACATATTACAATATAACCCAAGCATTTTATACCTTACCGATCACTAAACTAAGATGTTTAACACAACTTGATTCCCTTGATAGAGGTTTCGGAAGCATATATGTACCATGTGAAACACTAATAGTAACACTACCAAAAACTTCTACACATCTAACAATTATCTTTTGAAATTTACAAAGTACTTAGAAAAACGCAAAATTCTTAGACAAACTTATAGAGATAGGATTTAAAAGCAGAGACCTACGAACCACAAAATTGAAACTATACCTAATAATGAACTAATTTTCTTAAACCTTGATACCCTCTTTTTAGAATGCGTTAAAAAGAGAACTGATAAGAAAAAATACATGTGCAACTCTTTAATATTATAACAACATCTGTAACGTAACCCACAGTCACAATTAAAGATCACTAAATGTAATAACCACTAAAGTAAACTAATATAAAGAAAACATTTACTCATGTTCACTTTAAAACCCACTACATATAAGATCAGTTATACACTATAATGCGAAGAGCTGTAACCTGGTATACATGTGAATAGAAACCATTGTATCTAGTTATGATAAAAAAAACATAAATCCAAATCATAAGTTTGTCACCGCTCAAAGAGACTTTTACAAAACTAAAACAAGAAAAAATTAAAGGGTGGCCAGATAAAATGTAGGCATAAAACCCAACACATGATTCAAATAAAGGCATACAAATCTCGAAAAGTAGACACCGTTTTCCTATAAAATGGACGTAAACACAAAAAGACTGAAAACATATATAAGCAATCTAAACACATATGCACAATTCAAAACATATATCATTACATACTCTTGAAGAATATCATTAGGTAGAATAAGAAAAACCTAATTTCTATCTCGTTTAAAGTCTGACTGGAACCCATGTGAAAGACTAAGGAACTTACGGAAAGGTCTAAATGCCAAATCCATCAACCCACTCAAATAACACAGAATGTGATACTTCATGTGCACGATAATTGCAAACGTGAAACAAAAAGCTTACATAAAAAAGAACACTAACCACTAAAAAAGTTTTGAACTTAATAATGCTTTCTATACATTTCACCCTATAAAAACATGAAAATATATTTGCTCGTTTTTGTGTCACGGCATCTACATGTATATCTATAACCAAGGATAAATATCATATTAACAAAAACCACAAAACATAGGTTCAATTACTGAAGAACACAAATGTTTTTCCAAAGGCCACATATAGTTCCGTGAAAGAACTTAAAAGTTCAACTAAACAATAAATTACACTACACCAAACCCAACATATAGCAACTTAAAACATATAAAAATCTCATCTTTATCACAGTTAACAACATGTTTAAACATTCTAGTTTACGGTTTTATTAATTTACGGTTTTATTAATTATCGATAAAACCTTTAACAATGATATAAAAAATTACCTAAAACATTTAAAAACGGCACGAGTGAAACAAATCGAGAATAGTTGTCAGATCCAAAGAAAACGTCGGAACGCACCGATAATGAGGGCCTTTACACTTGATCGGATATGCATGTATGATCTGAGATTTGTACGATTGATATAAAATCAGCAAACAACAGCAAACAAACTAATTGGATCTGAAAAAATAAGGGTTGGTTGATTGGAATATCTGAGATTCGCGAGAGAGTGATTGTTTGACTTTAATGATTTGATATAAAAACCAATTTAGCCCTGATAAAGTGGGACGGTTTTGTGAAAAAATTAGAACCAACTTACTATACTAACCCTCCACCATTTACAAGATGATATATAAAGTTGTATTTTATTACCTTTATGCCACTTGAAATTTTAACCATTGATCAATTTATTTAATGGTTTAGATTGGTTCTCGCAGTTTTCGACATTCATTTGGTTCTGAAAAGAACCTCACACTATATATATATATATATATATATATCTTTTAAGAGTGAAATTTCCTTAGGGAATTTTCTTAATTGCTCTTTTAGAAATATTATATTAGTATATTTTAATTGATGTAATCATGCATAGAGAGTGGTAAGTAAAATCACGCGGACGCGATAATTGGTGTGATTATAATGGCCATCTTTGCCCTATATAGTGCGTGTTTGCCATTGAATTGTGTGTATAGTCGCAGGTAGCGAACGTGATTTTGGGAATATCTTGGTGGAATATGTGTTTTAATATGTTGGCTAGTTTATGCATGTTCGTATCGAACCTGGTCGATGAGTAATCGATTGTTCGTATTCTTCTCGTTATATAGTATATATATATATAATATAATATTATATAGATATATATAATTATATATTATATTATATATATAATAAATAAGATATAGGGGGACTCTATTTTTCAGCAGACAAATTTAATGCGAGAACCGCTGATAACTCTCAAAAACCCCAAACATGCAAAGAATGCACGCCTTCAATAATTGTATTTTACACATATATTCTAAAATTAAACAAAATAATTTTTTAAAAAAACATATTTTTTTTTCAAAAGAAATTTGATGAGAAAAAAAAAAAAATTGGGGAAAAAAAAAAACCCTTACTAAATTTTCTTTGAATATGCACACTTTCAAACAAAAAAATTATATTTCTAATTTCTCATCAAATTCCTTAAAACAAATATCTTTTTTTAAAACATATTTGTTCTATTTACAATAAAACAGATGTGCACAAATACCGATTCTTGAAGACGTGCTGTATGTTTTTGAGAGTGCTCGCAGTTCTCGCACTTATTATGTTGCTGAAAATAAAGTACACATGGATATATTATATATATAATATATAATAATAATATATATATAATATATATATATTTATATATATATATATAATATAGATCTATTATATATATATAGTATAGAGATATATATAAAATATATATAGATATATATATATATAATAATATATATATATATATATATATATATCCAAAGTGTAACTTATTTTTCAGGACAACATAATAAGTGCGAGAACGCGAGAACTCTCAAAACATACATGCACGTCTTCAAGAATCGCAATTTGTGCACAAATGTTGTAAATAAACAAATATGTTTAAAAAAACATATTTGTTTTATAAGGAAATGTGATGAGAAATTAGAAATATTCAATTTTTTTCTTTGAAAGTGTGCATATTCAAAGAAAAATTTTGTAGTTCTAAATTTCTCATCAAATTCTTTTGAAAAAATATTTTTTTTTTTAAAAACATATTTGTTTTAATTTAGAACATATGTGTAAAAATACAATTATTGAAGGCGTGCATGTATGTTTTTGAGAGTTCTCGCGGTTCTCGCACTTAATTTGTTGCTGAAAATAAAGTCCCCCTATATCCTTATATAAGATATATAGTAAATATAGATATTATATATATATAGATATATATATATATATGATATTAAAATATAACGAGAAAATACGAACAATGATTAATTCAATCGACCAGTTCGATACCTGAACATGCATAACTGGCCAACACATAAAACACATATTCCACCAAAGCATATTCCCAAATCACGTCGCTACCTGCGACTATCCACAAATTTCTCAAGGGCAAACACGCACTACTATAGGCAAGCAGGGCCAATATAAATCAACCAATTATCGCAACCCCTGATATTTTACTTACACTCTTCTATGCATGATACACAATAAAAAGATATACTAATATACATAGTTCTAAAAGAGAATTAAGAAAAGTCCCCTAAGGAGATTTTCACTCTTAAAAATAGATATACATATAAATAGTATATAGTGTGAGGTTCTTTTCAAACAAAAGAATGTCGAACTGCATGAACCAATCAAACCATTAAATAAATTGATCATGGTTAAAAGTTTCAATGGCATAAAGGGAATAAAATACAACTTTATATATCATCTTGTAAATGGTGGAGGGTTAGTATAGTAAGTTGGTTCTAATTTTTTCACAAAACTGTCCCACTTTATCAGGATAATTGGTTTTTATATCAAATCATTAAAGTCAAAACCCGATTCCCTATCTCTCGAATCTCAGATCCAATCAACCAACCCTTATTTTTTTCAAATCCAATAGTTTTGTTTGCTGCTTGTTTGTTGAATTTTATATCAATCATACAAATCTCATGAACATACATGCATATCCGATCAATGTGTAAAGCCCATCATTATCGGTTGCGACCGGCTTCTTCTTTGGATCTGACAACTATTCTCGATTTCGTTCACTCGTGCGTTTTTAATGTTTTAGGTAATTTTTTATATCATTGTTAAAGGTTTTATCGATAATTAATAAAACCGTAAATTAATAAAACCGTAAACTAGAATGTTTAAAACAAGGGTGTTAACTGTGAAAAAGATGAGATTTTATAGTTTTAATTGCTAGATTGTTGGGTTGTGTAGTTGTAATTTATTGTTAGTTGAACTTTTAAGTTCTTTCAACCGAATATAGTGGCTTGAAAATGTTTGTGTTCTTAGTGAATTGAACCTGGTGTTTGTGTTTTTTGATTATATGGAATTGTAACTAGGTGAGAGATATACATGTAGGATGGCCGTGACATACAACACGAGCGAATATATTTTTCATTTTTTATAGGGTGAAATGTAAGAAAAGGCATTATTAAGTTCAAACCTTTTATAGTAGGATAGTGTTCTTTTTTATGTAAAGCTTTTTGTTTCACTTTGCAATTATCGTGCACATGGAGTATCACATCGTGTTTATTTGAGTGGTTGATGGAGTTGGCATAGACCATTCCTGTAAGTTTCCTTTAGTTTTTCACAAGGGTTCCAGTCAGGCCTCTAAACAGATAGAAATTAGGTTTCTATATCTACTATGAATCTTCATGAGTATGGTAGTGCAGATGATGTTTTTGGAATTGTGGCATATGTATATTTAGATTGCTTATATATGTTTTCAGTCTTTTTGTGTTTACGTCCATTTTATAGGAAAACGGTGAGATTTGTATGCCTTTATTTGAATCATGTGTTGGGTTTTATGCCTACATTTTATCTGGCCACCCTTTAATTTTTTCTTGTTTTAGTTTTGTAAAAGTCTCTTTGAGCGGTGACAAACTTATGATTTGGATTTATGTTTTTTTATCATAACTAGATACAATGGTTTCTATGCACATGTATACCAGGTTACCTCTTCGCATTATAGTGTATAACTGATCTTATATGTAGTGGGTTTTCAAGTGAACATGAGTAAATGTTTCTTAATTAGTTACTAGTGGTTATTATATTTATTGATCTTTAATTGTGACTCATGGGTTACTGTACAAATGTTGTTATAATATTAAAGAGTTGCACATGTATTTTTCTATATCAGTTCATATTTTAACGCATTCTAAAAAGAGGTAATCAAGGTTTAAGAAAATAGTCATTATAGTTTTAGTTTCAATTTTTGTAGTTCGTAGGTCTCTGTTTTAAACCCATCTCTAAAAAGGATTTGTCTACATTTTTGCGTGTCCGTAAGTATTTGTAAATGTATCAAAAAGATAATTGTAAATGTGCTAGAAGGTTTTGTGTACTATTGTGTTTCCTGGTACATATATGCTTCAGAAACCTCTATACAAGAATCAAGTTGCTGATAACAATCTTAGTTTAGTGCTTGGTAAGTTATAAATGCTTGTGTTATATTGTAATATGCTTGTTCTTTAACTTTAGTAATGTCTATAATGTGTCTCGTATCATTACGATAACATGACGACAACAAATGGTCCTGGGCAACTGAGGCATACGCCGCACTAAATTAGTCCCGATAACGGACAAAACAGAATGCACACGTGCTTTTGTCTCTTTCACATGCATTTAGCTTATGAACAAATTCTTATGCTTCCTTCATAATTAAGAGCAGCAAGTAGTATTATAGTTTTTCATATTATAATAAGATCTTAAATTCATCATGACGAAGGTTTTTACATTTAAGTAACTATGTTTGAAGATGTTTTTTTCTCTTGTCGTGTTTTTCATTTCTTGTATAATTTGAGCTTTCTACTTTGTGTCTTTGGTTCCAATATGCATGCTTGAGAAACCAACTCTTTTTATCTTTAATCTTTCAATTAAATGTATGAAGATATGATTTTGAAAATGTTTGTAGATTGTTTGTGATGGTGACGATATTCAAGATGGAAAATATCACAATGATGTTTGAATTAGATCGTATCAAACTCAGACGAGGAAGACGAGAGATATACATGTACATACATCAACAAATCATCTGATAGAGAGACTATGAGCGAGTAGACATGGGCACGCTTAATGACAATGCCCCCGACAAAGACTATGACCATGGATAAATGTCACACTTTAAGCTAATGCACCCGATAAAGACATGACGATGGATACATGTGCATGCTTTAAAAAATAAGGCAATAGCGAAATAATGTGCACACGCGTACATTAGTATCTAAATTTTATGTTATCTTAGATTTCACATGTTAATAGAATTTGCGGATTATACAATTTATTGTGTTAATAGAATTTGCGGATTTCACAATTTATTGTGTTAATAGAATTTGCGGATTACACAATTTATTCTGTACGTTTTGGTACAATACATAAACGAATACTATACAAAAACAAACTGATCCAAAAATATCTTTATAAAATATGTTTCTAAGCTAAAAGGCATAGGTACACGCTTTTTTGTACAAATAAATTCTTTATGTCAAAATTCTTTTTCCAAATACAGTCACAATAAAGTAGGTATTATCAAGTGCAAAAATTAAAAATAAAATAAAATATTAAATCAATAAATACGAATGTCAAAAAGTCTCCAAAGAATTATTCCAAAAATATACCAAATTTATAATTTAACTAGTTTTACCCCTATGAATTTAATTAAAAAGTATTAAAAATGAAAAGAGAGTGAAGCTGATCCAGATTCTGGATTCTCGCAGTTCTCGACATTCATTTGTTTCGAAAAGACTCACCCTAATATAGAATATATATATATATATATATATATATATATATATAGAATATTAATTCGTATATTCCACCGGGAAGTAGGATCACCCTCTTTCCCCAACGACTTGTGAAATTAAACCACGTTTTAGCTCGGATTATGATTTGAATGAGAGAAATGATATTTTTGATTATCTATAACTACTAAATAAAATCTATAATTAAAATAAACAATTAAAAGCAATTAAACACTTAAACTAATTAACGGGAGCAACTAAAAGCGACAAATAAGCAAATACACTAAAATTAACTCCTAAAAATGTAAACTAAATTTCTAAACCTAAAATAGGACAAAAGAAAATTTTAAGAAAAAGAAAAACATTTTTTTTATTATTTTTGAATTTATTATGAATTAAAAACTATTTTAATCTATAAATCCCCTAAAAAAGCAATTAAGTTTCAAAAAATCTTAGAAAAATGATTTTAAACTTAGAAAAGTCAAAAATATTATGAAAACTATTTTTAAAATTAAAATCCTATTTTTAAACTTAAAATTAAAATCTCAAAAATGAAAATTAAAATCTAAAAGGTGTAAAAATGATTTTACTGAATGTAAACCTAAAGCATTTTTTTATAAAACTAAAAACTATTTTTTTTGAAATTTTCTGAAACTTTTTTCGTATTTTTATGAATTTCTAAAATTAAAGCTGTTCGAAAATCTAAAAAACCAAACTAATTAATGAAAAATTTGAAAAATTCAGGAAAATCTATGATGCAACAAAGATCACAGAAAAATAAAAAAAAACTCCCAGCTTAACAAAAAAGCCGAAAAAGCTTTATAAGCTACGACTTATATATAAAAAGCTTAAAGAGGAAAATGACTATAAGTATTAATTGGGGGAAACAAATTACTGGATGAAGCATTGAAGCAAAGTTAACACCGTTGGGTCCTTTGAGGGAGAGGTCGAGGGTTTCTAGTATGGCAACACACCACTTTTTGTGCAATTTTTTTATTTTTCTTTTATAAAAAACTAATTGATTGTAACTGAAAGAAGCAACTTGTAGACACTTTTTATTAAAAACAATATTAACTAAACTTACTAATAAGCTCTAAACCAGCTTAACAAAAAGCTGTTACATAACTAAGCTTGAGCTCATTTTTTCTTACTTTCTACTAAAGGCATGCACAATGCTTAATATAAGCATATTTTGAAAACAAAAGTAGTTCTAAGAAGCTACTGATGTGCAAAGCTAGGAGTGATAAGCTACTTAGGCTACAAACACTTGATCCTAGCTGAAACTTAAGATCAAAAGAGCAAACTCAGGATGAAACTCAATAAACACAAAATCCAATTAAGCTGAAAGACTCATTAAGCTAAACTAAACTTTAAGCTCTTAAAAACTTATCTATCTACTTATTAACTACTAACTTAGAACATAAAATCAAACACCTTAAGCTAAAAATCAAAATTTAAAAAAGCTAATTAATAACCTACTATTTTTGGCTTATTGAGTTTTTTATTATGACTTTAAAAGTAAATGTACTAAGCAAATAATCTTAAAAAATGAAAATAAGACTCAAATTATATGAAGCTAAGTAAAAATTATAAGCTACTCTGAAAATGAGACACTAAAAACCCAAACCAATTTTTTAAAAAGAAGCTTAAAGAATCAAGCAGCCTCTAACTGCAGTTGAGAACTGCTGATCTAATGGCTAGGTGCAAAAAAATATATTCTGCAGGTACCAAGAAGGTAATCCGTCACTATGATGCTTTACTTTGGTGACAAATAACACAACTCAAACAAGGACTTAAACTTACATAAGCTTGGATCCAATTTAGCAAGCAAAACTTAAGCTACAAATTCCCCTGGTGCTGAAACAACTAGATTAAGCCCTAACTTTTTAATTTTTGAAAACTAACTTTTAAAAACTCTTTTCCTATTGGTTATAAGAGAAATTTAAGCTGACTCAAATAATTTGCACAAAAACCTTTGACTTTTGAGTCAAAACAGCTAATGCCAACACTCCTTAAGGAATTGACAGTATTTTATTTGAGCTAAGGATTTTGAAAACTACTTAACAAGTCTTAAGTACCTATGAAATCGAGCTTATAACTAACTTAATTAACATAAATCCACAACTGAATAAGCTAAATTCTAAGATCTACACTATAAACTACTTATTTTTTATAGATTTTAAGACAAAAATGGAAACTACTATGATCAATACTATGCTTAACTAAAAACAGATAATTAAAGATGCAAAATAAGATTAAGCTAAACTCAAATACAACTAATGAATCAAATAAGCACAAATGATAAACTAATAAGCAGAATAAGCAAAATTTATGTTAGAATCTAAGAACATAAAAGTAAAAGAGAGACTGACTTGACCCGTAGCTTATCAAAGGCATAACTGGCTCTAAGCTTATCTACTACCAGGCTTATCATAGATAAGCCAGTAATAGTCCATGAGAGCTCTTCCAAAGCTAGCTCTCCTTCCATAGCTTATTTATCCAAAAGCAAAGGTAAATAGGATTAACTGATTTTATGATTTAAATATTTATTAAGACTGAATTAAACAAGCTCAATCACTAGCTTATAGACTAGTGAGAGCTGAAAATGAGCTTATGAGGGCTTGTGACATAGTAGCTTAAAGGTTGAAAAGGGAAAATGAGAGCTTATGAGTAAAATTCAAAAGAGCTTATGACAAAATAGAACATTAAAAAAAGGAAAAATATTTCATTAATTAAACTTGATTACATTACTTAAAAAGGGAAATTACAAAAGCTGAGAGTAAAATTACATAAGCTAAAAAGGAAATTTTAAGCTACACTAAAAAGCTACTCACTACTCTTCTGGGTGTGTGTGAGGTGAGGTCCTTTTATAGTTGCTGAGAGAAGATTCTAGGCCCTTGCTTGCATCACTAATCCTGCCATTCAATTTTTCTAATCATTGGATCATGATTTAGAGCCCTTGGATCATGATCTTTTTCCCACGGATTGCCAAGCTGTCATTCCTTGATGTGACAGCTTGTGCTTGTTTTGTGAGTGAAAATAGAGTAAAACCCACCTCTCCTTGTGCTTTCTTCATAGCCACGTGGCCTTCTAGCTTGAGTGATCCAATGAGAGCTCTTGATTTGACTTATCTCACCCTGCCAGCTTGATGTAGACCACTTGGATTGTCGTTTGTACCCTTCAATTTTGAGAAGCCCTTTGTTTTGACTGCTAGGTGAAACGAAAGAGATTATGAATAGTAACCATGGTTTTGGCGCCTATTTTAACTGAAAAGTGTTAATTCGTTTTAAAGTTTGGGCTTATTGCACTTTTGGTCCCTCTGGTTATTTAGCACAAGTGTAGTGTAAAATGAGTTATAGGAATGACAGAAATGGTCCTTGTGGTTATATGAAAAGGGAATGGGCTAGGGTAATGGGCTTTAGGGTTTGGGCTTTTGGATCCAGGTAAGGTTTTGAAGGTTTAAGGCCCATTTAAGGGTAGGACAATTATGTAACCTTTTGGAAAGTTGAGGGACGTAAATATAATTGTGGTTTTTTGGCTTTTTATGTTGACTTTGTTGACTGAGAATTACCAAGAGTTGACCACAACTTGACTTTTATGACTTTCCTGCTTTTGGCTTTTGCATCATCTGGCTCTTTTGTGCTCTTCCGTTCCTCGTGTCGCGTATATCCTGTTTTTTGATGGTTTTTCTTTGTATTTTTGGATATATCCGTACAGTGCTCAACACCAAAACACAAAACAAGTATATTTTGCCAATTTTTTTTTTAGTCTGTTTTGGGTCATTTAGGGTCATTTTTGGTGTTAACGGATATGTGTATTTTACACCTATCAAAATTCTCCAAACTAAACGATTGCGTGTCCTCACGCAATATTACATGCCTTATAACCAAATACCTCGAAACTTCCCCAAACTAAACCTTTGAAAAGTAGCAAAGATTTTTGTTGAGAGAGCTAAGAGATCACAAGTTATAAAACACCCGATTTCCCATTTTCAAAGATTTTTTTATTTTTTTATGATTTTTTAATAATTAACTTCCTAACTACAACTATATTCTTGTGTTGACATAAATGTATTGTTTTCATTACCTTGTGGTAACTTTAAGGATTATAGAACAAAAAGCACAATTAAGTGTCTAAAAGATAACTTCATCATTCCCGATTTTTCACCTTTCCCATGCTAAGCTTAAAAAAAATCACCGTTAATTACGAGCTAAGATGCTAAGACTACTTATAATTACAACTTGTGAATTTCTCTTCCTGACATAAATCATATATAAAAGTGTGTGTGCTCAAATTAATTTAAACCATTAAATCCACATATTTAGATAGTTAAAATCCGACCAAGCTTTACACATGGGCCTTTTGGGCTAATATGTTAATCACTTAGTAAGATCACAACTCAAAGCAAACAAAAACCTCCTTAGCTAAGACATCGTTGGTTCACTTGTCCCATTAATGACTTTCTTCTCTAGCAACCCACCGTCATCGGAAAATGCTAAGGGCTTGTGACACCGCCATCCGGAGAACAATAATCGAGACCAATGAAACTCCGATGAAAAAGCCTTGTAGACTTTTGCAAACTTTAGATTCAAAAATTACCTTGTTTTAGAAAAGGGGAAACTTTTACTTTTGATTTTCTAACTTGCAACATTATGTATTACATTACATTATTAAGGCTAGAAATGGTATCACTTTCGTTCCACACACATCGCCACGTCCTCTGACAAGAGCTCGTGTACTTTTATATACCAACCCTAAATCTTCAGCCTCCATTCTTTCTTTCGATGTCACAGCGGGGGAGCGAACCGAAAAATACCCAGGATACTTTATTGCGATGGAGTTTGTATATTAATTATTAACATTTAAGGATTTATAACTTGCATCCTTCAACTACATCATTTTTTTATGAAACTTACTAATAACACATTATTTTTGCAAATAGAAGAATTTCTTTTTAGAAAACCAAAGTATAAACTTGAACTAAAATTCTTATTTACGCAACGATGTTGACTTCATCTTCGATAAAGCTTTTTTCTCCTAAATAATGTTGAATAACTTTTAAGAGTAAAACTCTAATTTGTAAAAATTAAAGAGAACACGTATAATTAATCATTTTAAGAACTCCGGGGAAGAAAAACCACAAGTTCTTAGAAGCCATTAAATTTCCTAATAAACTATTTTTAGCCATCCTAATTCGTAATCAACACTATCATCTCTTATCTTATGCAATTTAAAATCTCTAATAAAGAAAATTCCAAATACTTAGCCTATAATATAAAATCCAACTCGGCATATTTAAAATCTACTTGAGATTAGCACAAGTCTTCATTTACTAATGATTTTAAGTCTAGCATGTTTAAAGTCTACATGAGACTAGCACAAACTATCATCATTAATTGTTAAGGGAGAAAGCTAGAACTCTACACGTTCGATTGGGTCAAAAATTACTTCTTATTCTTACCAACGGAAAACCTACATTCGTGTCTTAACACTTTTTTTTACAAATAAAAACTTAAAAATTTAATTTTTTTTGCTATTTTTGTGGGAAAACGGGTACGTGAGAACAAAACAATAAGCAGGTAACATCAAATCGATAGATTCCCTCCCCAAACTAAAATGAAACATTGTCCTCAATGTTTAAGGCCGGGTTCTACGAAAATCTAAGCCGTTTATGAATTATGCAAAGATAAACGTGAATCGATAATGATGAAAGGATATCGGATCTCCCCAAACTAATTTCAAACAAAGGATGAGAAGCTCGAGTGAAACAGAATACAACACCGGACACGAGAGTCTTCAGAAATTGTTGGGTTAATCCTGCAAAAATGCACAAGTACAAACAACAAGAAACGAGAAACCGGAAGAGTACAAGCCTCAACACATCACAACACATTTAGAAATAGAAAAGGATAGGCATGGGGTGAACTCCCACGAAGCGCTTGTGTTTGTTTCACCGCGAGTCCGCAAGCTCCGACGCGGTCCCCTGAATTAATTCGTGCTTAGGAGAGCAAAATGGAAAACTTTCATTGAACATGCCACTGGCTTAAAAAATGAAATGTGACGATGCCGGGGTCAAAAACAAAATTCTCACTCCTAAAGGAGAAAATTAAAGGTGATTCCTCGGTGTAAGTAAAATATGGAAGAAAAGTCCAAATGATCAAATGTGAATGAATTGACATCTTAATATTTAGAGGTAACGTCTTCTGCTTTAGTATAGATCTTCATTTAAGCACAGCATTTCTTCATAACCAATTGGGCTCAAATTCAAAAATCAACCGTGGTCTGCGGAGGCAGAAGGAATGATGGTTCTTTGAAAACTAAAAGAGTCCCAGAGAGGAAAAGTTCTCTTTTAAATCTCTCCAATGTACCAGATTTTTATCATGAATAGCAGATAAACTAGTATACCTGGTTGTGAATACTTGTTCCTCGTTTTTCCAGAGAATTCATGGTAATATTAAGCCGACAACTCCGCAGTGAAAGGCGAGTCGGAATCTAACAAAGGAGGTGGTAAAAATACTTGAGTTGTGAATCAAGTGCAACGGTTAAGGTCCTTCGTAAATCCTTTGGTTTGGAAAAATGATCATTAAAATCAATGTGGAATTATCAAAAGTGATTCTAATTGGCATGACAATGGTCATTGATGTGGAACAGCAACTTGAAACCTTCGTCTTCTTTTTCCTGATTTCTTCAACGTCTTGAGACGAGAAAGGAGTTTTGTTTTGATGTAATTATGTTGCCAAAGACAAAGTATCTTTTTCCGAATCGAATTCGATTCCATCATTTTCCATACAAATCTAACCAACGAAAAAAACATGGCATTTTCCATGAACAAAACCTTCTCTCCGGTGAAGTAGGGAAAGTATGATTCACTTGAAACTTCAAGTGAGAGGGAGGGTAAGATCAATTCCCGGTGGAATCGAATCTCTTTCAAGATAAGCTTAAATTCACTTTCTTCCGGTGAAGTAAGTGTGAAGGAAGAAGAAGACTTAATCTCGACATCCTTATCGTTCTCTTCAAAGAGAGGATTCACGTTGCTAGATTTGAAGTTATCATCGAATTCAAAAAGAGGATTTGAGTAAACTTGAAAATTTTCTTCATGCAAGTCCTCTTAATAGTCGAATCATCATTACCCGGTGGTAACGAATCAAGAGGAGCAAGTTCATCGGCGAACTTCTCAAAATATTCACTAGTCTTCTCCGGAAAGAACTAGGAGAAGGATCATGCAGAATGATAGTGGTACTGCCACTAAACGATCATCTTTTGAGAAATCGAATTACAAAATGGCAGAACAGAAAAAAAGGCTATTTATTGTTTTTTCTCAGATTTATCGGCATACATAAACAGGTCTTCCTTTCCTACTCTTAAAGTTAATGTTTCTTCGTACAAATCAATGAGAGCTTTTGCAGTGCGAAGGAAAGGTCTTCCTAAAATAATAGGCACTCTCGGGTCGGGTTCAAAATTAACCACCACAAAATCCGCAAGAAAAGTAAAACCATCAACTCTAACTACAACATCCTCGGCTATACCCATTGGGTGGGTAATTAAACGATTGGCAAGCTCGAGTGTCATTCGAGTAGGAGTCAAAGCTTCAAGCCCAAGTTTTTTGTAGATAGAATGAGTAAAAGGTTCAATGCTAGCTTCCAAATCGGCTAAAGCACTAGTCCCATCGAGTTCTTTTAAAGCACATGGGATAAGAAATTTTCCCGGATCTTCGAGCTTCTCATGAACTTTGTTCATGATGATGGCGGAACATTCGGCATTCACGGTTGTGATGGCGATCTCTTCGAGTATCGCTTGTTTCCTTAGCAAGACCTTAACCATTTGTTGAACGTTTGGCATTTCGACAGAGCATAGTTCAATCCAATCTCGAAACGGAGTTTGTTTGAACATCTTCAAAAACCGCTAGGTTGAGCAACTTGGTTTATCGTTCCTCACACTTTATCCTCTCGGGGTATGGAAGTTTAGAGGTAATAGGTCTGGAGAATGAAATCGTGAATTCAACATTAACGGTGGGTTCTTGTCTTTTTGGTTTGGAATTTCATGAAAATGGATTCTTCTTTTTGTCCGGAGTGGGGACATGGCGGTATTTTCCAATTTGGTTGTTGCACTTTTTCCGTTGGACGTCTCCGGGTTTTGTTCGGGTTCTATTGTGAGGATTAAAAACAAACGGTGTAGGAACAAGAGAGTCGAAGGTCCTTCAAAGTCTTACCGTTCTTGTGTGATAGCAATTAATTTGCTCACGAGGATTAGTACGGTTTGACTGGAAGAGTTCCTGAATTGAAGTAGAGGCGGAAATTTTGAAATTATGACAAAGATTTATCAACAAACGCGTGACATTTAGCCATTGATTTTGCAAATTTGACCTTGATTTTGAACATTAGTCAACACCGCATCGTTGCCTTGACGTAGTTTCAAAAGCCGTTTTTTGAAACACTTGGATTTGGGGCATAGGAGCTGATACGATGGAACTGGGTAAACCGGGGTTGATTGTTGGGTTAAAAAACTTGACCTGATTGTTTGATGTTTTGATTAAAATTGTTTCCCGGTTTTGATTCGAATTGAAAATTGTTTTCCTTGATATCGCTTGGTTTCCCGTGGTTGTTTTGAAAAAACTTTTGATTGATTAAAACCGGGTGTCTCATTTGGTTTGCCAAATTTAGAGGGTTTCTTGGTGAACAAAAATTTGCCAACGGCCGGCGTTTGTTGAATTGATGAATGTTATCATGAAAAACGGGAAATTCATCCTTGTTAACCGGACAATTTGGTTGAAATTATGGTTAGACACATGACACAAAACTTCCTCGACTGTTTTGACGGGAGCAGGAGTCGATTGTTTTTCACTAATCGCTTTCTCTAAACGGCTCATTCGAATATTTATTTTGTCTTCAAGAGAACGCGAGTTTGACGAAATTCAAAAGAATTAGAAGGAGTCAGAAGTAGAAATGGAGCATTCGTACTCACTCTTGGTTCAATTGCATGACTCTTGAATAACGAAACCTGATTTACTCTCAATAAATGCTAAACTATCACGAGGTACCTATCTAGATAATTTCCACCCACGGCGGAATCTAAAACATCTTGATCATTGGTATACAAGGAGTTGTATGTAACGTATCAAGTTTGGTGTATTTCCGAGAAACCATGATGAGGACATGACGAAATGTCCTCGAAACGTTCCCATGCTTCGTGAAAGTTTCAATTGGTTTTTTGTAGAAAAAGTGTGTTGATTTCAATTTCCTTAAGGTAAGTTGTTTTCGGAAGGAAAGAATTGGATTATGAATTTGAGACCAGATCATCCCATGTTAGAATCGATCAGGTGTTTCCCTTATCTAGCCAAGTCCGGGCTTCACCTTCGAGAGAGAAAGGAAAAAGCAAAAGCTTAATCGAATATTCGGATCATCGGGATGTCTAACGGAGAATAACCTTGTTGAAAAAGCAGAGATGATTATAGAGGGTTTGTTTAACCGTAAATTGATTACTTTATGAACAAGATTAATCAAAGTTTTGTTTAACTCAAAATTGTTAGCATTAATCGGTGGAACAACAATTGCATCTTCGTATCCCTCGATGGGAGCTTGTAACATTTGAGCCATGGTACGATTGTCGGCCATTGGAAACTCGGGTTCCTCAACAATAACCGTTGTTAATTGTTGTTGTCGACGATTTTGATTACGAGCTTGAGATCGAGTGCGCATGCACTAAAAATAAAGAAATTAAAAAGTAAACAAAAATTACACTAATTTTTTTGGATTTTTGAATAATTTTTTTAACAATCTATTTTAAAACGGATACACAGAAGACAACTTAAAACCAAATAATCAACTTACTTCACGGTAGCTCTTAAATTTTCTTCTTAAGGTGACCGTATTTCGTAAGTGACACAAATGACAAGTTTTAAAATCTTGTTCGATTTGGGAACTTTTCAGCTCACCGGACTTATGTATGATAATACCTCAATTTGAAGGTATTATATGTTTGGTGTTTGTTTACACTTTGTGTATTTATTATTTTTTTAAGACAATGTTTTTATAGTTTTGATTTTTTTTCCTTTTTTTAAATATCTTTATTTTACAAAAAAGAAAAGAAAAATATTTTTACTTGTTTTTTTTGGATTTTTGAAATATTTAACAAAATGAAACTTTCAGGACTTAGGATCATCAAACCAAATAACAAACTTAAACGAAGGAATCTTTGAACACAGAGTCCCCGGCAACGGCGAGCCAAAAACTTGATACACAATAAAATATACTAATATAATATTCGAAAATAGCATTTTAGAAAATTCCCTAAGGGAAATTTCACTCTTAAAAGAATGATAATATAGTAACATATAATAAGTTGATTTTAACCGGAAGTATGATTCAACGCC
This sequence comes from Tanacetum coccineum, assembly GCA_026074375.1. Classification (NCBI taxonomy): domain Eukaryota; kingdom Viridiplantae; phylum Streptophyta; class Magnoliopsida; order Asterales; family Asteraceae; genus Tanacetum; species Tanacetum coccineum. The sequence goes on from BQNB010030106.1 coordinate 41,542, forward strand.
AGGTCGTTTTCCCCAACGACCTGTGAAACTGAAACACGTTTTAGCTCGGATTGTGATTTGATGAAAAATGATATTTTTGATTATCTATAACTACTAAATAAAAGCTATAATTAAAATAAATAATTAAAAGCAATTAAACACTTAAACTAATTAACGGGAGCAACTAAAAGCGACAAATAAGCAAATACACTAAAATTAACTCCTAAAAATGTAAACTAAATTTCTAAACCTAAAATAGGACAAAAGAAAATTTTAAGAAAAAGAAAAACATTTTTTTTTAATATTTTTGAATTTATTATGAATTAAAAACTATTTTAATCTAATTAAATCCTAAAAAATAGCAAATTAATTCCCTAAAAATTTTAGAAAATTGATTTTTAAACTATAAAAGTCTAAATAACATAAAAACCAGAAAACCAATGTTAACTATTTTACAAAATTAAATCCTATTTTAAACTTAAAATTAAAAGCGCAAAATGAAAATTAAAATCTAAAAGGTGTAAGAATGATTTTACTGAATGTAAACCTAAAAGTAATTTTTATAAAACTAAAAACTATTTTTTGTAATTTTCTGAAACTTTTTTCTATTTTTTATGAATTTTCTAAAATTAAAGCTTTCGAAAAATCCTAAAAAATAAACTAATTAATGGAAAAATGTGAAAAATTCAGGAAAAGTCTATGATGCAACAAAGATCAAAGGAAAAATAAAAGAAAACTCACAGCTTAACAAATAAGCCGGGCAAAAGCTTTATAAGCACGGCTTATAATAAAAGCTTAAGAGGAAAAAAGACTATAAGTATTAATTGGGGGGAAAAAATTACTGGAGTGAGCTATTGAAGCAATGGTTAACACCTGGTCTTTGAGGAGAGGTCGTGGTTCTAGTCTGGCAACACCCACTTTCTTTGCAATTTTTTTGATTTTTGCCTTTTATAAAAAACTAATTATTGAAACTGAAAAACACACAAAGTCACATAGATCACTAAGGTTTAGTCTCTTCAGATAAGGTTTCTTACGATCCCCCTAAAGACTAACTCTTTCCATAGATCACATCTTACACAGACTCACGGTCACTTTACAGCCAAAATTGCAAACCACATAATCTCATAACATTCTAATACCACTCGTAAAAGTATGATAGCTTCTTACTAACTCCTCAGTTCTCATAATTCCTTCAAACTTAAGTCACATAGTCCCAGTAGGGTGTTAAGATTTGATCCAGTCCTCGGCGTGACGACTATTAAATCAGAATTTGGCATGGCCAAATCTTTCTAATTATCCAACCAACGGGACTAACCCTATGGGGTATAGGTCCTACACAACATGACTCACATTCTGCTACACCAATACTTTCACATTCAAAATTCCCCAAGCAACCTTGCTTGGTTAACCATTTCGGCACTACTCATCCTAGGAAAAGCCGTTTTAAAAATCTATACCACATCGCACGCCACATCCTAATAAGGAAATGGGTGGCGGTTTTAACACAACAACTAATCGCATCTCAACTCTTATCCACTCATACCGATACTAACTCTAAGTACCGATAACTCACAAAAGAACAACCGCCAAATGATGTTTTATCTACTATTACGACAATAATTTCGACATAGTTCACTCATCAACAAGAGACAAAACTACCACTTCTAAAAGAAACCTTTTTGTTCGGAATACTAACATTAACCGACGCTACTCAGTTTAATGCTATACAAAACGCTAACCAAACCCTATACCATCTCCTGCTCTCTATGATCCCTCTCCTGCTCTAAGGCAGTAACACATCCCCTCATCTCCTGCAGCTCATGCTGCAGAGAAGTCTGTTGTACTAATAAATCTTGAACCAACCTATGGTCATTATATCCTGCCCGTGACATATTTGCCATCCGGGTGTCTACATGTCCTGCCCATGTCTCCAATGCCAGCACGGGCCTCTATAAAGCTCTAAATGTCATAAAAACTCTTTCCTGCTCCTGCTCCTGCTCCTGCTCCAAACTCCTAAGCCGATACCTCTGAGAAAATATCGCATCCCTAACTGCCCCCGATCTAGTGTATAACTCCCTCACATCCCTATCAATCTCTGCAAACAAGGTGGGTGGCATTGCGTCTAAACGCTAGGTATGGTCCTAAAGTATACTCCCATAAAGTTCTAATTGGGCTCCTACCTCTATGAACTGGTCCTCATCAACTAGGATGGTAGCTGTCGGGTAGCCACTGGTGATGGGACGGTCAACGATATCAGGGGTGATGAAACGAGTGATGGAACATCAGAATGTGATGGAGAAATGGGAAGTGAACCAGGTGTCTAATCGGGTAAAGGTGATGTCTGTACAGGTGGTGCTGATGGTGGGTAAGTAGGTACATCAATATAAACTGTACCGTCCTCCGGGTCTGTCCAAGTGGTGAGTGCGGGCTGTCTAAATGCTGACACCCTCTCTGATCTCTCAGTCTCAGGTGCAGAACCGAAACCCTGACCTACCTCAAACGTACTATACCTTTACCTCTGATCCTCCTCTGCTGCTAACTCTCGGTGTCTCAGCGCCCTATAACCCAATCCTAAAGGCTCTCCCACAATTGTCTCCACAACTGGGGTTACCTGCTGCTGACCCTTAGGTACAACCTCATCCTCCTCCTCTAAACCAAGTCCATCCTTCTCTACACTATGACCCTCATCGTCTATACCACGACTCTCATCATCTAAACCATAACCTTTATCATCCAAACCGGGATCCTCATCCCCCGCAGCAGGACCCTCGTCCTTTGCGTCCTCACTCCCACTATCAGAATCCAAACTAACCTCCTCATCTCCCTCACTATCAGTACCCAAAATAAGCTCAGATGTACCTCTATACCACTTCCGGACTGGAAGGGTAGGTGATGGGGATGGTAAACCCTCATAAGAGGATTTAAACCTCTTATGAAATGCTACATCAGACATAGATGTTGCCTCCGCTATACGAGCAGAGTAGCCAGGTGACAACACAGGCTGGACACGCACGGCCATACGTGCGGTCCTATGAAGAGATGGAACCAAAACGGGTGTATCACGGGTAAGCGGGTGATCTGGTGAAAGAGGTGTGGTGGAATCCGATGACGTGGATCCCGCACTAGATGTGCCAGAATCCTCTGACTCCTCAACATGACCAACATGTGGTGTACTATCAGGGAACGAAATAGGTGATGCTACAACGTGGGGTGACTTGGGCGACTCAATCCCAAGGTCCTCGAAAGGTTCGGACTCAGTGTCTGTCCCAACTAGATAAGCCTGTCTAATGGCCTCATAGGGGTCCTCCGACAATGGTACTGGCACTCGGGAGCTCTGAGCCCCGTCAACCTGGGTGGAATTCTCTGGGTCAACAAACACTGGGGTAGACATCCTGTGATAACACGGTAAAAAGGTATGAGTACAAAATATTTTTATTCAAATTATCAGCATCATTATTGCTTACATATACAAATCTTCATAACGTTTGAAATTAGACGTTCATAACCGTATATATACATATATATATCCCTATATATGTATTAAATATAACAAGAAAAATACGAACAATAATCACCAACCAAGTTCGATATCGAACAGGCACAACTGGTCAACACATAAAACACATAATCCATCAAAGCACATTCCCAAATCACGTTGAAATTTCTCAAGGTAACACGCACTACACTAAGGCAAGCATGGCCAACATCAAACAATAAATCATCGCTACCCGCGACGATTTTTACTTACACTCTCTAGGCCTCGCACACTACTACTACTAAGGCAGCATGGCAATCCTAAAATCAACACAATCTCAATCTCAACACTCGCAAGTGTTCTTTTCACTTTACATCCTATCATTTTCAGGTGGTCACACTACTCACACTTCCCTTCCCTCCCCTAACATAGCTTTAGAAAACTAACCCCATCATTTCATAGTCCTTCCTGAATTAAACATAGTTGATCAGGCTATGCATAATTTAGGAATAATACCATGAACTGCTAGGGTTATTTAACTTTTGCCATGTTCGAGGTTTTACTAAAAATAGACCTCACTTTCTGGTTATAGTTGTGCTTTTTATTTTATAAAAACCGGCATTCTCTATAACATTGGCTCTGATACCAATCTGTCACACCCTGTCAATGGTGGAAACACATGATGCGACGATACCATTCATCGCACAAGATACAAGATCATACACTTTATAAATTACATTCATAAAACTGAAGTTTACAGAACTTTACAAGTTAAAAACTTAACATAATTCAAAACCACGTCCATCTCTACCCAGTCCCTTTGGGTTACATCTTTTCTCTTCCAATACCAATCACATACCTTTGATTTGACACACCTGAAAATGATTCGTAGGTTTGACCTTAAACCCAAAAGCTGTGCCAATATTTCAACAGTAGACAATAGTGCTATATGATAGTGAATATATGCAAACAACCTTAGCATCACCGCTAATCAATAACCATATGTCACTTACGCACCTAAATGGCCTACCAGCTGGAGCACTAAAATTAGGGCAGGACCACACACAAACCTGGGTAGGCGTACCCATCCGCTCCAATAATCACACACATACTGGGTAGGCATACCCATCCGCTCTAAACAATCATACAACACATAATATTCACATAGCAGTCATAAGCACATAACTTGTCCTAAAAATAAAACCACATTTCACACAGATCAATTCAAAACATTTCAAAACACATTTGAGTATCATTTCCCTCAAAGGAAAAACCAGTAAAAAGTGGGGCTACGAGAACTCACCTCAATCAGCAATCAAAGCAACCGCACAATCTTAATAAAGCATAACATAATAAATCTCTACGCAAGCGCACAATGTACCCGACAACGACCTAATATATACTCACTATATCAATACTTGCACAAAATTATCTTATTGTACAAGTGTTCGCCTTAACTCACGCAAAATCCTTATTTTATCATCCCAAAATCCCATTCCAAATCTATATCATTCCAAACTCATTATCTTATACCATTAAGCTCATTTCAAAAACCGCCGTCTTGTTACCAAGACTTCATCTCATTATCAACACTTTATCTCATTTTATGGTTGTGTTGTAATTACGCGAAAATGACTCAAAAACAATTGGGCAAAGTACGACATCAACACAATACAGCTCAACCACCGCAAACACTTGAACGATAAAAACGACCAAAATACTCAGCGAAAAACTGACGTAAAGAAATGAGCAAGAGCACAAAAGCAAAAGATAAGAAATCCACATTTCTGTAGACGATAACAGTGGACGGCTATATATATATATATATATATTGATACATAAGGGTATATATATAGTATAATATATATAAATATATAAATAATATAATATTAATATATTTTTAATTTTTTAAAATATATATTAATATATACAAGATTACGTGTCTTATTATCGGGCTAACGGGGTAGAATGTTTCAACATTAAATATGTTCAAAAGCTTTCACCCCAACACTTAATCTTCCTTAAGATTCACCCTTCCATTTCCTCAACTAAAATCAACACAACGGTGATAAATAGTAATTATTTTAAGAAAAGTTTCAAGGAATTACATATTTCGTATAGTATTAAATTTTCAAGTTAAATAACCATTTATTGTTTAAAACATTAAATTTTTTACCTCTTTTTAACAAAACTGTAAGTATATAATTCTTTGGAAAATTCGGCATGACCCGTACGTCTTTATGACTTTTCCCAAGGTATTAAACCTTAATCCAAAATAATTTTCACGATTTCAACACTTTCCGTCAACATAATATTATTACTCTCTACATGACTTATTTAACCGTGGCAAAATAACCCCTTCACAATCGACAAGTCCAACAAAAAGTCCTCCTCTTAGTCCAACACCACTTTCTTTAGTTCATTTACAAGTTTACAAACTCATTTATTTAATATTAGGTCACATGGCCCATTAAGGTCTTAAATAATTAGACTGATAGCAAAACTTAGTCCATACCTTTATTACATAAGTTCATTTTATAAACTAACCCAATGGGCCTTAAACCCATTAAGTCGAACCAATATAACCCGAAATTACACATGGCCGTGGCCCATTAAGCCGTGGCTCAAATAAGGCGAAACCAAAATGAGCTATGAGCTCGCAAGGTACTATAACCGAATGAGTCAAAACCGAATAAGCTAAAACCGAATAAGCTTATAACCAAATAAGCTAAAACCGAATAAGACAAAACCGAATAAGCTAAAACCGAATAAGCTTATAACCAAATAAGCTAAAACCGAATAAGACAAAACCGAATAAGCCAAAACCACATAAGCCAAAGCCGAATAGGCTAAAACCAAATAAGCCAAAACCAAATATGCCAAAGCCGAATAAGCTTATAACCAAATAAGCCAAAACCAAATAAGACAAAGCCAAATAAGCCAAAACCAAATAAGCTAAAAACCAAGTGGGCCGAGCCCATTTCCTTGCGTCGGGCCAAGACAAAACAAACGGACCCTTGTTGGGTCGAACCAACCAAACGGACCCTTGTTAGGCCGTGTCCAACCAAACGCACCCTAGCCGGGCTCAAAACAAACCGAACGCGCCCTTATTGGGCCGGTCCAACAAAACAATCCAAAAAAAATTTGCATAAGCCCCAATAAGCCATAATCTAGCTTATTGAATAAGCAAAAACTCCCAAATAAGCTCAAAAAATTTACCACACAACCATTTTATTTAAACTCAAAAACCTTTTCTTCCTTTTTCTTTTTAAGCCAACGCACAACACCCTTTTTTCTTATTTTTGATTTCAAGTTTTGATCTTTTTGGTGATCAACTTGTACAACTAGCGTCTAGACATCACCATAATCACAAAAGTACAACTTAAATTTAAAGTTTTATAAAAACTTACTTGTTTGATGAGCTTGGTTCGATTGAGACACGCGTGAAAGACCAAAACCTTGTTTCTACAACCCGAAGCTATTAGTTATTAACCCAATAATAAAATCTTAACTTGTGTTCTTGGCAAAATCTTCAAAACTTATGTTTTTCTTTTCCTTTGAGGTTCGGCTGGATATAGAGAGCAAAAGAGAGAGAGTATTTTTTTAATTTTGAAAGATGCATGTGTGTGAAATGGGATAAGACGGTGGAGGTATATTATGGTACTAGTGAGACATCATAGCAAAATTTTAGCCATCTTGTCTCCTTATCTACTAGGCGTCCAAAATGGGATCCAAGGAGGGTCTCAGGTTTTCCTTTTTATGTCGGGATCGCTTAAAAACTCAATTCTCACTTATTAAAACGTCAAACAAACTTAGTTATTATTTCCACTGCGTTAAAAATCTTTTTTCCATAAACATGGATTATTCATACGACACTTATCACCTTAAATAGCTACAAAAATCCATTTTGAGCCGTTATCGTCTAATTCCTCACCGAAAACATGAATTTTGACAAAACTCAACCAAACTTTGCTCATCCATTTAAAAACACTTCAAATCACCAAATATGGCTTGAAAACTTATTTTCACTCAAAATTTCACCTTTTTACGACTGTTACAGTCTTTTACCGAATTTCAAATAAACAACCGTTTTTCTGCTAACTTTGAAATTTCACCTTCACGATTTACAATTTAACTCAACGTTACTTCAAAATTATAAATTTATTAAATAAATAAACCCATTAACACATCCCCAACCTCATAAATCTCCACACTTAATTAAACTGTCGTGTCGGTACGCGCTGCGTGACGATTTCTCGCTAAACGCGAGAAAACTTTCTGGAAAGCACTGAAAACCTCAAAACCACTCTAAAATAGGAAAACGAATCATAAATGATTCATTTAAAAACTCAATACTCCATCAAACTCCCGGTTAAACTGAAATCGCTTTTACGCAAAATAGTCAACAGAAGTTAATTTTTCAGTTAGGAAAACTGTCAAGATCGAAAGACTTCAAAATACAAAACTATAATAATTTATAATACTTAACCCTGGAAATATTACCGGTTATCACATGTGGTTAGCAATGTCATACTAGGAACCAATTCCTAAGGAAGGTTAAGCAAGAGGAAACGGTAGAAGTTCATGGCCGAGCATATGCGATTAAGGATGCTTAGCCGCAAGGTCCGAATGTGGTTACTAATACATTTCTACTCAATAACGCTATGCTTCTGTTTTATTTGATTCGGGTTCCGATAGGAGTTTTGTGGATACTAGATTTAGTTTCATGCTTAATATCGAACTGGTTAACATAAGAGCTAGTTATGAAGTAGAGTTAGCTGATGGAAGGGTAGTTAGTACGAACACTATTTTGAAAGGTTACACTTTGAATTTAGTAAACCATATTTTGAAATCGATTTGATACCGATCGAGCTTGGTACGTTTGACGTCATAATCGGTATGGATTGGCTTGTCAAACACGATGCCATTATCGTCTGTGGTAAGAAAGTTGTTCATATACCGTATGGAAACAAGATATTGATAGTCGAAAGTGACAAGGGTGTATCTCAACTAAAGATCATATCTTGTATAAAAGCCCGTAAGTATGTCGAGCGAGGTTGTCATTTGTTTTTGGCACACGTGATGGAGAAGAAATCAAAGGAGAAACGATTAGAAGACATGCCTATAATTCGTAACTTTCCTAAGGTGTTTCCTAATGATTTGCCAAGACTACCACCACCAAGGCAAGTAGAGTTTCAAATTGATCTAGTACCGGGGGTTGCACCTGTTTCACTTGCACCGTATAGATTGGCACCATTTGAGATGAGAAAGTTGTCGGTACAATTGCAAGAGCTGCTGGAGAAAGGATTTATTTGCCCGAGTTCATCACCGTGGGGAGCACTGGTGTTATTTGTGAAGAAGAAAGATGGATGGTTTTGAATATGTATAGATTACCGCGAGTTAAACAAGTTGACTGTGAAGAATCATTATCCTCTCCCGAGAATCGATGATTTATTTGACCAACTTCAAGGTTCTAGTGTGTATTCTAAGATCAATCTACGATCAGGATATCACTAGTTACACATTAAAGAAGCGGACATTCCAAATACATCATTTAGAACTTGGTATGGTCACTTTGAGTTCCAAGTGATGCCGTTTGGATTGACTAATGCGCCTGCTGTGTTTATGAACTTGATGAACCGAGTATGCAAGGCATATCTTGATAAGTTCGTCATTCTATTCATCGATGATATTTTGGTTTATTCTAAGGATGAAGAAAAGCATGGAAAGCATTTGAAGATTATTTTGGAGCTGCTTAAGAAAGAGAGATTTTACGCCAAGTTTTCAAAGTGTGATTTTTGCCTAGATTCGGTACAATTTCTTGGTCATGTGATTAATCAAAATGGTGTTCATGTTGATCCTGCCAACATCAAAGCCATTAATAATTAGGATGCACCACCGACGCCACTAGAGGTGAGACAATTTCTTAGATTGGCTGGTTACTATCAAAGGTTTATTGAAGGCTTTTCTTTAATTTCTAAGCCACTGACTAAGTTGACCCAGAAAGATAAGAAATATGAATGGGGAAAAGACGAAGAGGAAGCTTTTTAGATATTGAAGCAAACGTTGTGTAGTGCATCGATCTTAGCATTGCCTGAAGGAACGGAAGATTTTAAGTTGTATTACGATGTGTCACTTAAAGGTTATGGAGCTGTGTTGATGCAAAGAGAAAAGGTGATAGCGTATGCTTCTCGACAATTGAAAGTCCATGAAGAGAATTACACTAGTCATGATTTAGAGTTAAGAGCCGTTGTTTTTGTTCTTAGATTATGGAGACATTATTTGTATGGGATGAAGTGTGTGGTTTTCACCGATCTTAAGAGCCTACAATATATTTTGAATCAGAAAGAGCTGAACTTGAGACAATAGAGATGGATTGAGTTGTTAAGTGATTATGATTGTGAGATTCGGTATCATCCTGGAAAAGCAAATGTTGTGGCTGACGCCTTAAGTCAGAAGGAAAGGAATAAGCCATTACGTGTTTGAGCTTTGATGATGACTGTTCACAATGATCTACCTAAGCAAATTCGTAAAGCTCAAAAGGAAGCGATGAAAAGGAAGAATGTAAGGGCGGATAATTTGGAGAGATTGATTAAGCAAATATTCGAGTTTTGCCCTGATGGAACATGTTTTTTTGGAAATCGTGTTTGGTTTTTGCGACTCGATGGATTGAGGGATTTGGTTATGCATGAATCGCATAAGTCCAAGTATTCTATCCATCCGGGATCAGACAAGATGTATCAAGATCTGAAACTATTGTACTGGTGGCCAATTATGAAAGCTGATATTGCCACGTATGTAAGCAAAAGTTTGACTTGTGCGAAGGTTAAAGCTGAGCATCAGAAACCATCTGGGTTGTTGCAACAACCTGAGATTCCCGTTTAGAAATGGGAAAGGATTACTATGGATTTTGTGAGTGGACTGCCAAGGACGCCGAGTGGGTATGATACGATTTGGGTCATTGTTGATCGACTGACCAAATCAGCTCATTTCCTACCGATGAAGAAAATGTATAGTATGGAGAAGCTCACACAACTTTATTTGAAGGAAGTTGTGTGTAGACATGGTGTTCCTGTTTCGATCATTTCGGATCAAGATAGCCATTTTACGTCGAGATTCTGGAAATCGCTTCAGAAAGCGTTGGGGACGAATTTGGATATGAGTACCGCTTACCACCCTCAAACGGATGGCTAAAGCGAAAGGACTATACAAACGCTTGAAGATAGGTTGCGTGCCTGTGTGATCGACTTTGGAAGTAGTTGGGATCGCCATTTACCATTGGTCAAGTTCTCATATAACAATAGTTATCACGCGAGCATTAATGCTGCACCATATGAGGCTTTGTACGGACGAAAATGTAGATCACCGGTATGCTGGAGTGAGGTTGGGGATAGCCAACTCACCGGTCCAGAATTGATCCATGATACGACCGAGAAGATCGTCCAGATTAAGAACTGCTTGTTGACTGCCCATAGTCGCCAGAAAAGCTTCGCAGATAGAAGAACTAAGTCATTAGAATTTGAAGTCGGTGATATGGTAATGCTCAAGATATCGCCATGGAAGGACGTTGTGCTTTTTGGAAGGCACAGAAAGTTAAGTCCACATTACATTGGGCCATTCAGGATTCTAGCTAGAGTTGGTCCTGTAGCTTATACGTTGGAGTTACCTGAAGAGTTAAAAGGGATTCATAGTACTTTTCATGTTTCGAATCTTAAGAAATGTCTAGCGGAAGGCAAAATTGTTGTTTTGATGGATGAGATTCAACTTGATGATAAGTTGCATATGATTGAAGAGCCAGTGGAAGTTCTTGATATAGAGGTCAAGCAACTTAAGCAAAGTCGGATACCTATCATTAAAGTTTGTTGGAATTTGCAAAGAGGTCCAAAATTTACTTGGGAACGTACGGATCAAATTAAGAAAAAGTACCCTCATCTCTTTACAAGTAAGGACGAAGCAAGGAAGAGTGGATAAGCCGAGCTGAGCAACGGGATGACGCTCCCTAAAGGAGGGGAGAATGTAACAACCTGAGTTTCAGGTCAACGTTTATCCCAAGCTATGATAATTATTTTTATGCATAATTAATTATAGTCGGTTAGGCTATATAAGGTTTGGTGAAAATTTCTATTTATTGTTTAAAACATTAAAATTTTTACCTCTTTTTAACAAAACTGTAAGTATATAATTCTTTGGAAAATTCGGCATGACCCGTACGTCTTTATGACTTTTCCCAAGGTATTAAACCTTAATCCAAAATAATTTTCACGATTTCAACACTTTCCGTCAACATAATATTATTACTCTCTACATGACTTATTTAACCATGGCAAAATAACCCCTTCACAATTGACAAGTCCAACAAAAAGTCCTCCTCTTAGTCCAACACCACTTTCTTTAGTTCATTTACAAGTCTACAAACTCATTTATTTAATATTGGGTCACATGGCCCCTTAAGGTCTTAAATAATTAGACCGATAGCAAAACTTAGTCCATACCCTCATTACATAAGTTCATTTTATAAACTAACCCAATGGGCCTTAAACCCATTAAGTCGAACCAATATAACCCGAAATTACACATGGCCGTGGCCCATTAAGCCGTGGCCCAAATAAGGCGAAACCAAAATGAGCTATGAGCTCGCAAGGTACTATAACCAAATGAGTCAAAACCGAATAAGCTAAAACCGAATAAGCTTATAACCAAATAAGCTAAAATCGAATAAGACAAAACCGAATAAGCTAAAACCGAATAAGTTTATAACCAAATAAGATAAAACCAAATAAGCCAAAACCACATAAGCCAAAGCTGAATAGGCTAAAACCAAAATAAGCCAAAGCCGAATAAGCTTATAACCAAATAAGCCAAAACCGAATAAGACAAAGCCAAATAAGCCAAAACCAAATAAGCTAAAAACCAAGTGGGCCGAGCCCACTTCCTTGCGTCGGGCCGAGACAAAACAAATGGACCCTTGCTGGGTCGAACCAACCAAACGGACCCTTGTTGGGCCGTGTCCAACCAAACGCACCCTAACCGAGCTCAAAACAAACCGGACGCACCCTTATTGGACCGGTCCAACAAAACAATCAAAAAAAATTCACGTAATCCCCAATAAGCCCTAATCTAGCTTATTGAATAAGCAAAAACTCCTAAATAAGCTCGAAAAATTTACCGCACAATCATTTTATTTAAACTCAAAAACCTTTCCGTCCTTTTTCTTTTTAAGCCAACGCACAACACCCCTTTTTCTTGTTTTTGATTTCAAGTTTTGATCTTTTTGGCGATCAACTTGTATAACTAGCATCTAGACATCACCATAATCACAAAATTACAACTTAAATTGAAAGTTTTATAAAAACTTACTTGTTTGATGAGCTTGGTTCGATTGAGACACGCGTGAAAGACCAAAACCTTGTTTCTACAACCCGAAGCTATTAGTTATCAACCCAATAATAAAATCTTAACCCGTGTTCTTGGCAAAATCTTCAAAACTTGTGTTTTTCTCCCCCCTTGGGGTTCGGCCAGATATAGAGAGCAAAAGAGAGAGCGTATTTTTTTTATTTTAAAAAATGATGCATGTATGTGAAATGGGATAAGATGGTGGATGTATATTATGGTACTAGTGAGACATCATTGCAAAATTTTAGCCATCTTGTCTCCTTATCTACTAGGCGTCCAAAATGGGATCCAAAAAGGGTCTCGGGTTTTTCTTTTTGTGTCGAGATCGCTTAAAAACTCAATTCTCACTTATTAAAACGTCAACCAAACTTAGTTATTATTTCCGTTGCGTTAAAAATCATTTTTCCTAAAACTTGGATTATTCATACGACACTTATTACCTTAAATAGCTACAAAAATCCATTTTGAGCCGTTATCGTCCGATTCTGGACCGAAAACATGAATTTTGACAAAACTCAACCGAACCTTGCTCATCCATTTAAAAACACTTCAAATCACCAACTATGGCTTGAAAACTTATTTTCACTCAAAATTTCACCTTTTTACGACTGTTACAATCTTTTACCGAATTTCACGGAAACAACCGTTTTTCTACTAACTTTCAAATTTCACCTTCATGATTTACAATTTAACTCAACGTTACTTCAAAATTATGAATTTATTAAATAAATAAACCCATTAAAACATCCCCAACCTCATAAATCTCTACACTTAATTAAACTGTCGTGCCG
>BQNB010030107.1:0-34084 GCA_026074375.1 Tanacetum coccineum
TTAAATCCAATGTATCAGTTTTAACGACTTTTATTGTCGTTCTTATATATCTTGTGCTATTGATCTATGAAGTAACATGCCCCAGATATTCTTATTCCGCTGCGACCCAATTTGGGGGTGTTACAAATTTGATTAATTGACACGACATCATTGTAGGAGTATCTCGAAGTTTGACCAACTTTAAAGGTTATGGCTTCATCATCAACTCGGAGAGTTAATTCTTTACCGTAAACATCAATCAAAGCACGTGCCGTCCTCAAAAAGGGTCTCCCGAGAATTAAGGGAACCCGAGGATCGACAACATAATCAACGACTATGAAGTCAGCCTAAAAATAAAACTTTCCTACTTTTACAAAGACATCTTCGGCAATACCGGATGGACTAGTAGTCGATCGGTCTGCAAGTTCAAGAATCATTTGAGTAGGAGTAAGTTCGGGGAGTGAGAGCTTCTTCTATATGGAAAGATGCATCAAGTTGATGCTTGCACCAAAATCGGCCAAGGCTAAGCATTCAACTAACTCCGGAAAATTACATGGGGTCTCCAAGTTTTTCGGGCAACTTTTTTAGGATACCCGCCGAACAATTCTCATTCACCGATGTTTTATCTAAGTCAAGCAATTTTTCTTTGTTATTAAGGAGACTTTTAAACATTGAAGCAAATTTCGGCATATGTAGAAGAGCATCTGCGAAACTGAGCTCGAAATGTAATTCCTTAAAGATTTCAACAAATTTAGAAGCTAGATTATCATCTTTTTAACGAAGCTTCTGTTTGTTAGCTCTTGAAGGATAATGTATAGACGGTTTAGGCTTAGGAGCAACAACGGGCTCATCAATTAGAGCTTGACTTTGGACTACCGGAGGTTGGATGTTTTCGGTACTCGGTTGCACCGTATCCTTTGTCACCTAGGGTTTTGATCGGTGTATTTTACATACACCTCATTGCATGTTAATTACGCCTAGTTGCATTATTATTTATTATTATACATGTAGGTGGTGATTGCTTCAAGTCACCTCATCGGGTTGCATATCGTGTTGCTAGGAAGTGAATCTGAACCCGAAGAATAAGCGGTATTCATTTGAAGAAAACTAGTCATCATATTCTTAAGCTCTTGGTTTTGTTGTGACATATCATCCCTTAATTCCTTCTTCATATTACTAATTTGATTTTGCATAGCTCGCATATTAGCGGCGTTGATCTTCATGTAGTTCGAAAGATCATTCGAAGGTCCAACTTGAGCTTGCTGAATCGGAGCTTGATAATTTGGATTTCCTTGATTGTAATTATTTCCTCTGTTTTGATTGTATCCTTGATTGTACCGGGTTTGATTATTTTGCAAATTCGGTTGAGCAAAACGGGGTGGTCGAATTTGGTTAGCTACACTCCGAGGACAGTATCTGGTATTTCTCTGATTGTAGTTCACTGCGGCTGCTGAAACATATCCTTGAATATTATCTCGATATTCCGAAAAAGCGTTGCCATCGGTGGCAAGACATTGATGGTAAGGATGCGGGCTACCACAAGTAACACAAATTTCCTCAATTGCTTTCACGGAAGCTGGAGGGGAATATTTCTGAAAAAGCATAGCCTTAACGACGTCGGCAAGAGCGACAATCTCGGGAAAATAAGGGGTAGAAGAAGAAGGAGCATTCGTACTCACTTTTGAAACAACCGGTTTATTCCGTGAGTTGCGAACTTTTGATTTGTTTTTAATAATTGTCAAAGCATCTCGAGGAGTTTTAGTCAAAAGATTACCACCGGCGGCGACATTCAAAGAATCTTGATCGGTTGGTGTTAAAGCATTGTATAAAGTATCAAGTTGATGCAATTCCGTAAAACCGTGATGTGAGCATGCATGAAGGAGATCCTTGAAACGGTCCCATGCCTCACAAAATGATTCATCAAATCGTTGCTGAAAATTTGTAATTTCATTTCGGAGATTTGTAGTTTTGGAAGGAGAAAAGAATTGGTTAATAAACTTGGAAACAAGGTCTTCCCAAGTAAGAATAGAACGAGGGGGTCCTTTTTCGAGCCAAATCCGGGCTGCCCCCTCGATATAAAATGGAAAAAGCATAAGCTTAATCGACGAATTAGGCACTTCTTTATACTTAATCGTGGAAGTAATCTTGTTAACCCAACGAATGTGAGCATGAGGATCTTCTTTCTCAAATCCGTAAAATTGTTTTGAAGTTACAAGATTTAGAAGACCGTGTTTAAGCTCAAAATTCTTCGCGAGAATAGCGAGAATAACGATAGCATCTCCGTAACCCTCGGTGGGTGCTTGGAGTAATTCCGCCATAGTACGTTGATCGGAGGCCATCGTAACTACGGGAGTTTTCTCTTCCTCTTTTCAAGAGAAAACGGTACGACTCTTTGCTTGGAACGTCTACAATTATGACGTTTTGGAGTCGTGGAAGATTCGACAATTAAATTCGATGAAGAGCGGGTGCGCATGCACTAAAAACAAAATAAGAGAAATAAAAAGAAAATATTTTTGTAACCGATAATCGAACAAGCGTACGGTAGCTCTCTAGAAAACGTACAAAGAAGCGAAGGAGCGGGTAGACCGAAACATTTAAAACCTTCTCCTTTCGGGTCGAAGATCGTAGGATCAACCCTCCTTATACCTCTCTTATAGTTTGTAATCTAAAGGTGAGCCCGATTTCACAAGTACACAAAGCAAGGTAAGAAAAAAAAAAACATAATACGGTTGCTTTGTTGTTTATTAATTTTTTTTTGGTATATTAAATTACATTTTTTTTTTAGTAAAGGGTTACCCCGGTAAATTTGGTTTTTCTAAATACTTTTGGAAAAGTATTTTTGGTTTTTCTAATAAATCTACGAAAATAAATTGAGAAAAAGAAAATATTTTGGTATTTTTATAGTTTTATATAAAAGAAAATAACAAAACGATAATTTCACGAGGAAGGGTCTTCAAAACACTAATCTTCAAACTTCAGCTCGATATTCGTTACACACTTCCCCGGCAACGGCGCCAAAAACTTGGTTCGGATATAATATATATAATATATATATATATATATATATATCTATAATATATTATATATAAATAAACCAAATAAGCTATAGTATAAAGAGTACCCCGTTTGATAAAAAATGCTTGAGGACAAACAATAATTTATCTCTCGAATGTCGGATCCCGACGAAGCGTGAATTGAGAATCTCGTTTAAGTTCGTGATCGTGTGATTTGAATAATAGAAATTTTGATTTGGATTTTAATTCTACTTATGCAAAAGCAAATAAAGATAAGCTAAATTAACAATTAAAGCAATTAAGAAATTTAAGCATAAAACGTTAACGAGAATTAAAAATGCGACTAATTAACCAAATAACACAAATTTAAAACTTAAAAATTCAAAATGCAAATTTATTAGACTAAAATGATAAAAATAATATTTAGAAAAATGGAAGTTAGCCGCGAAGGCTATTTGGAAGTTCTTGGAAATAATGTGTGGTTTATGTTACAGTTTTGTTTCTAAGATGATGAAGTTTTGGAAGTTATGACGGACGGCGAGGCTCAAGTGAATGATTACCAGAGCAAATGTTGATTTTCGTAATCAATATGATATCCGCATATTAGTCGTGTTAGGAAGTTTTTATTACTTTCTTTGGTTAGTCATAAGATTGACGTGTCTTTCTTATGTAGGGAGTTTGTTAGTAGCACGTAGTTGCTTGTAAATGTCCATTTTGGACTGAGATAAGGGACTTCACCCTTATCCTATGTACTTCAACATTTTTTGGTGTAATATATTTACCGGAGAAACCCTTTATCAAAAAAAAAATATATATATTTAGAAATAGAAAATATATATTTTTTGTATTTTTATTATTTTTAAAACTAATTTTAAAACTTTTTAAACTAAAAATTCAATTAAAAATATTAAATGAAAACTAAAAATTCTAAAAAAAATCAAGAAAATACTAGACACTATTCTAAGAGATTGCAAAGAAAAACGAGCCAAAAGGCTTAATCCTATAAGCTGCTAAAAATCAAATAAGTTGATAAGCTTAAAACCGTGTGTATAACAAATTAATGGTGCAAAGAGTTTATGAAAAAGTCCCAAGGGCAGACGGTTAAGGCTTTGTGTGTGAAGGTGATGTCGCAGGTTCGAGTCCTGGACTTTACCTTTTTGTAATTTTTTTTATTTTTCTTTTTAAAAACAGCTAAGTTTAGACACAAATAGCACTTTTAATAAAACAACTTTTTCCAAAACTTAATAATAAGCTAAAATAAGTGTTGAAAAAGGTGACAGTTTTAGAAAAAACTATCAAATGACTATAAGCAAAACTGTTTAGACCTTTTAGACTCAATAAGCAAATGTAAAACAAAATAAGCTGGAAACAGACTTATACCTAAACCTAATAAGCACTAATGACTGAGAATGAGCAAACAAATTAAGCTTAAAAGCACTAAAAATCTAAAAGGACAGCAAACATAAACAAACAGATTTCAAAGAAATTGGACCAACTTTAAGCTAAGATTAAGAACAATTAAGCACTTGAAATAAGTTGAAAACTCAAAACAGATTGAGATTGATATACAAAGAACAAATGAAAACTATAAACAAGAAAATTGATTTAGAAAATAAGCTAGATAAGGCAGTAGAAAATGATAGACTTAACTAATGTTTTTGGCTTTTTGAAAATTATTGACTACTTTGAGCTTAAAATTAACTTAAAATCTAATCTAACAAACTAATAAGCCAAAAACAGATTGAAAACATTACTTAATGAGCTAAATTCAATCAAAATTAATAAAAATCCAACTAGATTTTAAGCTCAAATGATCTGCAAACTTAGACTTATGAGATAACCAATCACTAGCACTACTCAACTGTTTTGAGGTCTAAAATGCATTCCCAACACAAACTATCCCAAAACAGATGTACATTGCTGCCAGGGAAGTCAAATTTAGCACAAAAAACAATACCTCAAGTACATTTTTTAAGACCATTGGCAAATAAGATGTTTGAAAGACTTATAAAACTAGCAGACTTTAACTTTTGATACAAAGTACTTCAAAACTTAACAAAAAAATGACTTTGAACTTATTAAAATTATCATTAAGGCCTAATAAGAGCTAATGAAATCTAAATTGAGCACCTAAGACAGATTACACACTATTTTGACCTATATTGAACTCTTAACCCAAACACTCCTTTAACTTTTGAAAATTAATTTTAAACAAAAACAAACCTAGTTAAGCATTTATTTTTGAAAACAGATGATGAACTACGCATATTGATGATAAATAAGCAAAGATTTTGGAAAAAAGCTACAATAATAAGCAGTTATGACTTCTAAACTAGCAGTTTGATTTAAAACTAAAATTAAACTAATCTAAAGCTACACAATAGTATAATAAGCTAATATCAAGCATAATGAACACATTTAAGCAACAATAAGCTAAGATTAAGCAAACTAATAAGCTGAGACAAAATTTAAGCTATAATAGTAAAAGGAAATGTACCTTGATCCCAACTCAAACAGGGATCAAAACTGCTCAAAATAGCTTATCTACAAGCTCTAGCTTGTTAAAAACAAGCTGGTATTGTCCATAAGCCCATCCAAATCTGGCTTATCATCCAAAATATAAACTGAGGTAATGCGTGAGTGATTTAAGGTAAAATTCTTATTCAGTTAAACTTTAGTAAGCTTAACTGAATAAGAGCTAGTTTAATAGGTATAAGAGAGCTTATTAAGCTTATTAACTATTATCTAAACACATTCAAACCATAATTCCATAAAAGTTAAAACAGAATTTAAGAACACAATTTAAATGAAAACTAAATTTTATTAATCTTTAAAGAGGTTACAAGCTGCTGAAATAGGAAATTGCATTGAAAAGAAAACAATATGCTAAAGTTACAAAATAAGCTACTAATAACTATTAAAAGCTAGACGATTATCTCTGTGTGAGAACTCCTCTATTTATAGTGATGTGAGGAAGATTCTAGGCTCTTGAGACGCTCCCTAATCCATCAATCCTAGACTTTGATCAAAATCATTCTTCAATCTCATCTTTTCACCCGTTGGATTGCTTACACGTTTCTCAACCAATCAGAGCTTGTAGGATTGCCAGCGTGGCTAAATGATTGTCAGGCGTGCCAGGGCTTCTAGAAACATTCGTGTGTGAAGTGATGAGTTTACCCTGCGTTATTCGTTGGAGGTGAAAAAGAGAGGGAAATGGAAGGGAAGTACAGTAAATGTTGACCTGCGATGTATTTGTTTGACCTGGACAGGGATATAAGGGATTGGGCTTTTGTAGTTTCTTGGGCCAGAAATGGGTAAGGTTTATGGATTGGATTTAATAAATGGGTTAGTATATTTCAATTATTTATGGGCTGACCCAGTCTATTAAATATGGGTACGGGTTGGCCCATTAAAATTGAATATGCCTTTGGCTTTGTTTTTCCGCGCTCTTTTCATTTCCGTGCTCAGTTTTGTCTGTTTTGGCCTTGTTTTTGCCCTTTTGTGATAAATCTATACCTGCAAGACACAATTCACGAAACAAACATATACAATGTATTTCTCATGTATTTTTGGTCATTATTGGTCTTTTTAGCTTGTTTTATTAGGTAAAAGGTATGTGTATTTAAGCACATACCACTTATCATCAAGATTCTGTATGAAGGACATGAGGGAGGTTGATGTTATCTTGGGTATAAGGATTAAACATGAAAGTAATGGAATAATAGTTTCTCAGTCTTATTATATTGAGAAGGTACTAAAGAAATTCAATTACTTTGATTGTACTCTAGTGAGTACTTCTATGGATACAAGTGAGAAGCTGATGCCATTAGGTCAGGTTGTATATAAACTTGAGTATTATAGGGTGATTGGCTGTCTAATGTAAGCCATGACTTGTACAAGGCCTGATATTGCTTTTGTAATGGGTAAACTGAGCAGGTATATTAGTAATCACGGTACTCAGCACTGACAAGCAATTCAAAGGGTACCGAGGTACTCGAAAAAAACCATGTACTATAGTTTGATATATATACAGGTTATCCTTCGGTTCTAGAAGGATACACTGATGCAAGCTGGACCAGCAATACTGAAGACAATTCGTCTACAAGTGGCTGGGTATTCTTGCTTGGTGGATGTGCAATTTCTTGGGCTTCCAAGAAATAAATTTGCATCAATGGTTCAACAATGGAATCTAAATTTTTAGCTTTAGCTGCTACTGTTAAGGAAGTTGAATGGTTGAGAAACCTGATCCTTGAGATTTCATTGTGGTGTAAACCTATAGCACCTATTTCTATCCGCCGTGATAGTGCAGCTACATTGGCAATGGCTTATAGCCAAATGTACAATGGGAAGTCTAGACACTTAGGTGTCAGGCATAGCATGATTTATGAGCTCATCAGGAATAGGGTGATATCTATAGAGTTTGCGAGGTCTCAACAAAACTTAGATGATCACTTGATGAAAGGACTAGCTAAAGACTTGGTTATAAAGTCTGCTGAAGGGATGAGATTAAAGTCCAATCAAGTCGTTGAATGCTAAGACACCCAACTCCCCGCTGAGGAAATTTAGTAGCTGAGTTCAATGTGGAAAGCTGTGTGTTCAGTAGACTGAAGCACATGTATTTACATATCATCCTAACGATGTGCTTGGAACCTGCTGAAAAGGAGGATGAAGTCTTTACTTCTCAATGGTAATTTTATTTGAAAAAGTGCTTAGCAGGAGCATGAATAAAGAAGAATCACCTATGTACATGTTGAGGTTTTGCTGCTTCAAAGAGCATGGACTTTGGCTCTTACAACTTTTATGAATTGGATATGGACTTTTGCGCTCCTACCTAAAGGCAAAAAGCCATGACGTAAAAATAAACGTCACACAAAAGAGGAAGCCGCAAACAATTAAACCACTATGCCGGCGAATACAATTATTCTTCCGTCTCAACAAACAGCAAAGAAGATGATAAAAGAAGAAGCGCTTTTCAATATGCTGATATTTTCACCAAGGGGCTGCCTTCCGCATTGTTTGAAGAATTTCGATCCAGTTTGAGCGTACGGCCTCCTCCCGCTCAAACTGCGGGGGCGTATTAGTTGGCAAATATCAATCGACATAATGAATATCGGTGTGTTTGACCATATCTTTAGTAATTGTGATTTGATTATCAATCTCATTTAATATTGATGGGTTGTACACTCGTAGGTCTTATCTCATTGTATTGATAGGCCTTATCTCATTGTACATCTATATATATTGGATATGTTTATGAAATAGAGAACACACAAAGTTTCACCATCCTTCATGGTATCAGACGCCATTGTAGATCCTCAAAAACAGTAACCCTTTATCACAAAATAGCTGTCCTCCGGTCATCGGCAAATCACCGATGATTCGGAGGGATCCCAAATGTATCTTTTCCTATCCTCTTATTAGCTGTAATACGAATAAATCAAGTACCTCGTATGCTTGTGCTCTCTCTAGAAAAATAAATCAAGTACCTCAAGTACCTAAATCCACCTTTCAGTAACCACTTCCCAAACGTCTCCCCGCAACGGCTTTAGTTGAATAGCAAGCCATCATCAAACTTTGTCTTTTAATCTTTGTTTTACCAGCGAAGATCATTGTAGTTTTCGAAAATAGTTAGTTGATAAATTGTCGCTCCTACCTAAAGGCAAAGCAAGCCATGACGTAAAAATAAACGTCACACAAAGGAGGAAGCCGCAAGCAACAAACCACTATGCCACTAAACACAATTATGCTTCCGCTCAAACAAACAACAAAGAAGATGAGGAAACCACCAGAGATCATTGTATTTTTTGAAAATAGTTGTTCAAAAATTTGCGCTCTTACCTAAAGGCAAAAAGCCATGACGTAAAAATAAACGTCACGCAAAGGAGGAAGCCGCAAACAATAAACCACTATGCCGGCGAATACAATTATTCTTCCGTCTCAACAAACAACAAAGAAGATGATAAAAGAAGAAGCGCTTTTCAATATGCCGATATTTTCACCAAGGGGATGCCTTCCGCATTGTTTGAAGAATTTCGATCCAGTTTGAGCGTACGGCCTCCTCCCGCTCAAACTGCGAGGGCGTATTAGTTGGCAAATATCAATCGACATAATGAATATCGGAGTGTTTGACCGTATCTTTAGTAATTGTGATTTGATTATCAATCTCATTTAATATTGATGGGTTGTACACTCGTAGGTCTTATCTCATTGTATTGATAGGCCTTATCTCATTGTACATCTATATATATTGGATATGTTTATGAAATAGAGAACACACAAAGTTTCACCATCTTTCAAATTGTGGGTTCAGTTCATACCGGGTAATGGGACTAGAGGTACGGAGTGTACTCCCATAGGTCACTGAACACCCTGACTCAGATAGTGGTAAAAGGGAATTCAGATCGCTGATGAAGTTCACAGAGTTCACTTACTGAATGGTATTCATTAGTCTGATGGCTTCAGCTTTGTACTGCCTGAGTAGTAAGCTGAAGGATACCATCAGAGAGTAATCAATCAGAGGATGTATCCTCAACGGGTTAACTCATCAGCGAGTCTTTTCAGTATTGAACCTACAGCTTGTATACTCTTCAGTGAGTTAGCTGATGTTTCAAGACACTGAAGAATTAACATCGCTGGAATGAATTCAAGTAACTTGTAACAATTTTGACCTGTTCAAGTGGCAAGTTTGACTGCATTTAATGACCATGATTAATATGGTCATGTAACCACTAATTTCTATAACCAAGGAGTCTAATTATGAAAGAGATTATATATATTATAATCTCTCATAATTCTTTGACTAGGATTTTGAGTATTTCTCCCATAAATAAGAGATCCCAACCAACTGCATGTGAGATAATACAGAAAACATAAACATTTAGAAACGAAGAGTTGTTGATTTGTCCCTAAAACAAAAACACACACTTAATTTTATACCAAAAAGATATTCGTGTTTTAAAAAAAAAAATGATGCAAAGCAGCAAAGAAGGTTTTGGATTACGTAGAATGTTGGTAAATAAAAAAAGGGTTTTTCTAACATGTGCTCCAGGAGCACATGTTAAGGCGGGGACACAGACTGTGTGTCACAGCCTGATTGACCAGCAAATATTATTATTAATCATTATCAGACCCCACAAATAACTGCCGGTCAATCATGTGTTAACAATTTAACATGTTAGAAAAACCCATAAAAAAAATTAGTAACAAACGGCAAGTGATGTGAAGTGTCGGTGACCAGTCACACAGACACATTTTTTTCTCTCTCACACACACGCTGACACTCGTATAGATACTACCCACTCTATCTATTGGCTGGCTGGCAGGCTTGTTTGCTACTCCATCAAATAAATGACATAAACACCAGCAGCAGCAGCAGCAGCAGATCTATTCTTCTCTCCTCCGGCCATCTTTGGTTTGAACTTGCTTGAATTTCTACTACTTAACATTGCTTAGTTGATCTGCTTCTTCAATTATCATTCATTGATGTATTTATTATTATTGTTAAATCAATCTTGTTGTATTAAGTAAATGTTTTCTTTCTTTCTTTCAGGAATAATAGTATTTGATTGATCCATCCATCTGTTTTACTGTTAAAGGATGGCCGCCACACTAGGATGGGCGTATTCTTCCAGTAGTAATGGTAGCAGCAGTAATCATGCTAGTACTAATGATATGGTGGTACTCTTCTACTTTCCAGATTCAGACTTGACTGCCTCTCTTTGCTAAATACTAAATAAATAAATAAATAAATGCAGGATCTACTAAGGCCTCACGATACGGAACCACAATCCCTTTTAAAGATGCCCTCAAGGTTTCTTATTTAATCTCCTCCTTTTACAATTATTTACTTCAATCAATCATGTTTCATCCATACTTGCTTCCACTTTTTCTTTTGAATTTTCCATGCTATGGCATATTATCTAAATCTTCTGTAATTCCAGGATAATCATCTTGTATGTTCTTTCTGCAGAGGGGGCAGTAACATGGAAGACCCGGATGGTACATTAGCAAGTGTTGCACAATGCATTGAGCAGTTGCGCCAAACTTCATTATCTGCACAAGACAAAGAGTATAACTTGAAGCAGTTACTTGAGTTGATAGATACACGCGGAAATGCATTTAGTGCTGTCGCTTCTCATTCGCAGGCTGTTCCAGTACTGGTCTCTCTCCTTCGATCAGGTTCACTTGGAGTAAAGATGCAAGCTGCCACTGTTTTGGGCTCATTGTGCAAAGAGAATGAATTACGGGTTAAAGTACTGCTCGGGGGTTGCATTCCTCCACTTCTCGGTCTTCTCAAGTCGAGCTCAGTGGAAGGTAGAATTGCAGCTGCAAACACCATCTACGCTGTTTCTCAAGGAGGAGCCAAGGATCATGTTGGCTCCAAAATCTTTTCCACTGAAGGGGTTGTGCCTGTGCTTTGGAAGCAGCTAGAAAAGGGGCTCAAGGGTGGACATTTAGTTGATGATTTGTTGACTGGTGCTTTGAGAAACCTTTGCAGTAGCACCGAGGGGTTCTGGTCTGCAACGATTCAAGCTGGCGGAGAAGATATACTCGTAAAGCTACTTACAGCTGCGCAATCTAATACACAAGCAAATGTTTGTTTTCTTCTGGCATGTATGATGATGGAGGATGCATCTGTTTGTTCTAGGATAGTAGATGCTGATGCTACAAAACTACTGCTTAAGCTATTAGGGCCTGGTAATGAAGCTCCCGTAAGAGCACAAGCATCAGCCGCTCTGAAATCTCTTTCAGCTCAGTGCAAAGAAGCGAGAAGGGAGATTGCCAGTTCTAATGGTATACCTTCTCTTATCAATGCAACAATTGCTCCTTCAAAGGAGTTTATGCAAGGTGAGCATGCACAAGCTTTACAAGAAAATGCGATGTGTGCTCTTGCAAATATCTCAGGAGGGTTGTCTTATGTCATCTCAAGTCTTGGTCAAAGCCTTGAATCATGCACTTCACCTGCACAAACAGCAGATACGTTAGGAGCTTTAGCCTCTGCTCTTATGATATATGACAGCAAAGCAGAAACTAGTAAAGCATCAGATCCTGTGGATGTTGAGCAGACACTAATTAAGCAGTTCAAGTCTAATTTGCCGTTTTTAGTTCAGGAGCGTACCATAGAAGCGCTTGCAAGTCTGTATGGTAATGCTACACTCTCAAGCAAACTAGCCAACTCCGATTCAAAACGTTTGTTGGTTGGTTTGATAACGATGGCAACCAATGAAGTTCAGGATGAATTGATAAAATCATTACTTATTCTCTGCAAAAATGAAGGTTGTTTGTGGTATGCTCTTCAGGGTCGAGAAGGTATTCAGATGTTGATTTCTCTTCTTGGACTTTCGTCAGAGCAGCAACAGGAGTGTGCTGTTGCATTGCTTTGTCTTCTGTCTAATGAGAATGATGACAGCAAATGGGCTATCACTGCTGCTGGTGGCATACCTCCACTTGTTCAAATTCTTGAGACCGGATCTGCAAAAGCTAAGGAAGATTCTGCGACGATTCTTGGTAACCTCTGTAATCACAGTGAAGATATACGAGAATGCGTTGAAAGTGCTGATGCTGTTCCTGCTTTGTTGTGGCTTTTAAAGAATGGAAGCTCTAATGGAAAAGAAATTGCTGCAAAGACTTTAAACCATTTAATTCACAAATCAGATACAACAACAATTAGTCAACTTACTGCATTGCTAACCAGCGATCTTCCTGAATCTAAGGTTTATGTTTTAGATGCTTTAAAAAGTCTGCTTTCCACAGCTCCGCTTACTGATTTATTGCGTGAAGGTAGTGCTTCAAATGATGCAATTGAGACAATTATTAAGATTTTAAGCTCTACAAAAGAAGAGACTCGTGCGAAGTCTGCATCAGCTCTTGCTGGCATCTTTAATGCTCGAAAGGACTTGCGTGAAAGCGGCATTGCAGTTAAGACTCTTTGGTCTGTGATGAAGCTTTTAAGTTCTGAATCCGAGAGCACATTGGCAGAGTCTTCTGGATGTCTTGCTGCGATATTTTTGTCTATAAGAGAGAACCGTGATGTGGCTGCTGTTGCTAGAGATGCATTGACTCCGCTTCTGGCACTTGCAAGCTCTTCAGTCCTGCAAGTTGCAGAACAGGCTCTGTGTGCATTAGCAAACCTTTTGTTGGACTCTGAAGTATCAGAGAAGGCTGTTCCTGAGGAGTTTATCATGCCCGCTACTAGAATCCTGCATGAAGGTGATGCAACGGGCAGGACCCACGCAGCAGCAGTAATTGCTCGGCTTTTTGACTCGCGTCAAACAGATTCTTCCTTAACGGATTATGTGAATCGCACTGGAACAGTTCTTGCACTCATATCTTTCATTAGATCCACTAGTTGTGGATCTGTTGGCATCTCAGAGTCACTAAATGCACTTGCTATTCTGTCAAAATTGAAAGGATCATCAGGAAACATTAAACCTGCATGGGCAGTGCTAGCTGAATATCCTGATAGCATTAGCCCCATCGTTTCATGCATTGTTGACGCAACTCCTGTTTTACAAGACAAGGCTATAGAAATATTGTCAAGGCTGTGCCAAGCACAGTGTGTAGCTCTAGGAACTGCAATCACAAGTACATCAGGTTGTACTTCATCTATTGCAAGTCGGGTGATCCATTCCTCAAATGCAACCTTGAAGACTGGTGGAACTGCACTTCTTGTTTGTGCCGCCAAAGTAAATATCCAAAGGGTCATGGAGGATCTCCATGAAGTACAGTTACATGCACGTCTAATTCGATCCCTTGTGTTGATGTTAAGTTCACCAAACGTTTCTCATATAGGAGACATGGAGGATAGAGTTGTTATTAGTGTCTGCAGAGATTCTGAAGAAGCAATGGGCAGTGATAAAGAGACCAGTACATCAGTCATTTCTGGCGCTAATATTGCGATATGGTTACTATCTGCTATTGCTAGTCATGATGACAAAAGTAAAGCTGATATTGTGGAGGCTGACGCTGTAGATATCCTCACTGAGAGGATTTCTCAGTGTTTGTCGCAGTATGGTCAGGTACGCAGCTAACTTTAGTACTTTCATTTAATTCAACTTCTCTTCTGCATGGTTTGAGAAAACATTTACTCTCAGGAATGGGTATTAATGCCGACCTAATCTAATTGCTGCATGTCATTTCAATTAATAGTGGTTTGATACTATACCACTTGACTAATGATGCTTAATACCCTGTTTCATGCAGTTTGACATTAATGAGGATAGTAGCATCTGGATATGTGCACTACTACTAGCGATTTTATTTCAAGACAGAGACATCATACGTGCAAATGCAACAATAAAAGCCATACCAACACTCGCTAGCTTGTTAAGGTCAGATGAGTCTGCCAATCGGTATTTTGCTGCACAAGCTGTTACAAGTCTTGTGTGCAATGGGAGCAGGGGAACCCTTTTGTCTGTTGCCAACTCAGGGGCTCCAGTTGGTCTCATTTCATTGCTTGGATGTGCTGATGCTGATATTCATGATCTTCTTGAGTTATCTGAAGAGTTCTCTTTGGTTCCTTATCCAGAACAGGTTGCTCTTGAGAGGTTATTCAGAGTTGATGATATTAGGGTTGGTGCTACTTCTAGAAAGGCAATACCAGCTCTTGTTGATTTGCTCAAACCAATTCCAGATCGTCCCGGGGCACCTTTTCTTGCACTCGGGCTTCTAATTCAGCTAGCAAATGATTGCCCATCTAATAAGATTGTTATGGTCGAGTCAGGGGCTTTAGAAGCATTAACAAAGTATCTATCACTTGGTCCACAAGAGGCCACTGAGGAAGCTGCTACTGATTTATTGGGAATTTTATTTAACACTGCTGAGATAAGGAGACATGAGTCAGCATTTGGTGCTGTGAGTCAGCTTATAGCTGTCTTACGATTGGGTGGAAGGGGTGCAAGGTATAGCGCTGCCAAAGCGCTGGAGAATCTATTTTGCGCTGATCACATTAGAAATGCAGATTCGGCAAGGCAGGCCGTTCAACCCTTGATAGAAGTTTTGAATACCGGATTTGAGAAGGAGCAGCATGCTGCTATTGCTGCACTAGTTCGACTATTGAGTGATAATCCATCAGGAGCACTTGCTGTTGCAGATGTTGAACTGAATGCGGTCGATGTTCTCTGTAGGATTCTTTCATCTAATTGTTCTATAGACTTGAAAGGTGATGCTGCCGAGTTGTGTTGTGTACTTTTTGGAAATACAAGAATCAGATCTACAATTGCTGCTGCTCGATGTGTCGAGCCTTTGATCTCCCTGCTTGTTTCTGAGTTAAATCCTGCTCAGCATTCAGTCGTCCGTGCACTAGATAGACTTGTAGATGATGAAAATCTGGCTGAACTAGTTGCTGCACATGGTGCAATAATTCCTCTTGTAGGCCTTCTCTATGGCAGGAATTACATGCTTCATGAGGCATGTTCAAGAGCTCTTGTGAAGTTGGGAAAAGATAGGCCTTCGTGTAAGATGGAAATGGTGAAAGCTGGTGTGATCGAGAGTGTACTTGATATCCTCCATGAAGCACCAGATTTTCTTTGTGCTGCTTTTGCTGAATTGCTACGGATATTAACCAACAATGCTACAATAGCGAAAGGTTCATCTGCAGCCAAAGTTGTTGAACCCCTCTTCCTGTTGCTAACTAAGCCAGAGTTTGGGCCTGATGGTCAGCATAGTGCTTTGCAGGTTCTAGTGAATATCTTGGAACATCCACAGTGTCGTGCTGACTACTCCTTGACTTCTCACCAAGCCATTGAACCACTCATTCCCTTACTAGATTCTCCCGCTCCAGCAGTGCAGCAGTTATCCGCCGAGCTTTTATCTCATCTGCTTCTGGACGAACATTACCAGAAGGATTCTATGTCGCAGCAAGTAATTGGCCCATTAATGCGTGTTCTTGGTTCTGGTATTCCCATTTTGCAGCAACGAGCTGTAAAGGCTCTTGTTAGCATTGCTGTAATGTGGCCTAATGAAATTGCAAAAGAGGGTGGTGTTGCTGAACTGTCGAAAGTCATACTTGTAGCTGATCCATCTCTTCCTCATGCCTTGTGGGAGTCTGCTGCTGCTGTTCTCTCTAGTATTCTGCAGTTCAGTTCTGAGTTCTATTTGGAAGTGCCAATTGCGGTTTTGGTACGGTTGCTTCGTTCAGGCACTGAAGGCACAATAGTTGGTGCGTTAAATGCCCTTTTAGTATTGGAAAGTGATGATTCCAGCAGTGCTGTAGCTATGGCTGAAAGTGGTGCAATCGAGGCTCTTTTGGAACTTCTCAGATGTCATCAATGTGAGGAAACCGCTGCAAGGCTGCTGGAAGTGCTATTGAACAACGTAAAGATCAGAGAAACCAAAGCAACCAAGTCAGCTATCTTACCACTTTCTCAGTACCTCTTGGATCCACAAACACAAGCACAACAGGCTAGGTTGTTAGCAACACTTGCTCTTGGTGATTTATTCCAGAACGAGACTCTGGCAAGATCCACCGATGCTGTTGCAGCCTGCCGTGCATTAGTGAATTTGCTCGAGGATCAACCTTCAGAAGAAATGAAGGTTGTTGCTATTTGTGCTCTGCAGAATCTTGTGATGTATAGTCGCTCAAATAAAAGAGCAGTTGCAGAAGCCGGCGGGGTCCAAGTCGTACTTGATCTGATTGGTTCAAGTGATACTGATACATCAGTTCAGGCTGCAATGTTTATTAAGCTTCTTTTTTCTAACAATACTATCCAAGAGTATGCCTCCAGCGAGACCGTCAGAGCTATAACGGGTGAGTTCTTAGTTTCACATGGGTCCAAATTTTTTGCCCATATTGACATTGGCTTTACTTTTTAGTAAATTTTAACTGATGCACACGCATATATGCAATTTTTTTTAAAATAAGTACGATCATGAAACCTTGATGAATGGTATAAATATAATAACGACCATTTTATTACATGTATGAGGACATTTGACCGTACTTAGACATTCCTAATTTGAATGATTTATTTGGCTTGTGTGTCCTTGAAGTACAGTGCATTAAAATTGTAACAGTTTGTTATCAATTTAATTCTCTCTTATTTTCGATGGCCATGCAGCTGCTATCGAAAAGGATTTGTGGGCAACTGGAACAGTAAACGAGGAATATTTGAAAGCTCTAAATGCTCTTTTTGGCAACTTCCCTCGTTTGAGAGCCTCGGAACCAGCAACCTTGAGCATTCCGCACTTGGTAACATCCCTCAAGACTGGCTCAGAAGCAACTCAAGAAGCTGCCCTGGATGCATTATTTTTTCTCAGGCAAGCTTGGTCAGCATGCCCAGCTGACGTCTCTAGATCCCAATCAAATGCTGCTGCAGATGCAATACCATTGTTGCAGTTCTTGATCCAATCAGGTCCACCTCGATTTCAAGAAAAGGCTGAACTTTTGCTGCAGTGTTTGCCGGGGACATTAACAGTGATAATTAAACGTGGAAACAATATGAAGCAATCTGTTGGAAATCCAAGTGCCTACTGCAAGCTTACACTCGGCAACACTCCATCTAGGCAAACCAAGGTACCCCTCTCATTTGAAAAACTGATCATGCTTCTATAAATTGCACATGCCGACATGCCGTCATCCCGTCATCCCCACTTTTTAGATCATTTTAGATTGGCATGTAATGTAAATGTGTCACATTTCTATATCCCCACATCCATACCCTTGCAAGGTGTCACGTAGGTGGCTTATTTCTTGATATAAAAAGGGTTAAATCCATCTAACAGCAATGCACTTTTCCAAATGTTCAAATATCACAACGAACCCCGAAAAATACCACTATACCCTTTACACTTTAACATTTTTTGTGTTGATATCGTCACAAACTTATTTTTAACCTGCAAAAATCGATATTTGACGCGAGTACATGCCACATAGACGCCACATCATCTCCAGTCATCTTCTCCAATTTTTCGGACCACCTTTTCCGGCCTTCTCCAATTTTCCGGCACTTCAACAACCACACAAAAAACTCAAGTCGCAGCTACAATTATAAACTAACAAATATATCACTACTATACATAAATTCACTTTTCTTGAATCCACTACCACTCTACCAGCATCATAATTTTATCATCTTTATTTTTTCTTAAAACATGCCGGACCAAAATCCTAAAATCTATATAAATATTGGTTTTACAAACAAGAAAACTATTCACAAACTCCCTAAAAATCATATCTGAGTGGTGAGTGGTGTTGCATCGGCACTGTGTGGTCGCCGGCCGTTGTGAGGGCAGCATGGCGGTGGCCGATTGGTCGGCTGTGTAATGGTGGTGGATTGGGTTGATAGTTGAGGGTTTATAAATGGTGGGTTGGAGAATGGAGATGGTGACCAATTTATGGTTGCGGATGGTTTTCTGAAAGTGGTTGACGAGGAAGACGAATTAGTGGTGGTGGTGTTGAAATAAAGTTCTTGTTTCTATAATCCATTTGGATACAATATGAGGATGAATTGATGGTAGTCGTGTTAATTTATGTTATTCTCACAAGAAAAGGATGAAATTATAAGGAATCAGTGGTGGTTGGATAAGCTAATTTCCACAGCAAGATACATTGGAAGAAGATACGTCCACATAAGCATTAAATTAAAAAAAGAAAAATGTCAAACAAGCTTATTTTACCGATATAGCCGGTAACAGGTGATGCCACGTTAGCAAATGTATGATATGAGAACGAAATTTGAAAGTTTGTAGGGTATTATGGTATTTTTCATGGTTGATGTCTGATAACTGAACACTTTGAAAAATAGGTTACTATTAGATGGATAACCCTATTAAAAATATATCTGATCTTGAACCCTTTAAATAAATGAATAGGTAACTAGTTCTAATTTATTTGCACCAACTGCAAATTATACTCGTATTTGATTTACATGCACATGTTATTATTAACAAGCTCTATTTTCTTGTTCTTTCTCAGGTTGTCACAACAGGCCCTAATCCCGAGTGGGATGAGAGCTTTGTTTGGTCTTTCGAGAGTCCTCCAAAAGGCCAGAAGCTACACATCTCATGCAAAAATAAAAGCAAGATGGGAAAGGTACGTCTTTCACATAAGTTACTTCTAAATAGAATATTGATAGCAATTTGATTCTTAAACACTAAGGTGGGTCATAAGAAACAAGAGTGCTAGGGATCTAGTGTGCTATTAGGTGCTTTCGGAAAGGCTAATTAGGTATACCCAAAAGTTACCAAATCAAAATCAATCTCTCTGTATTGGCCATGGAAAAAAATTCACTCTCTGGAATATGGTTTCGTGGTGTTGTAAATAATGATACAAGAAAAATGCAAAGAGATTTCTAAAACACTTAGCCAAGACTATAAAAACATGATTGGTTTCAGTGGTTCTCTAGTAGTACTCTCTCCGTTCTATGATAGTTAGACAATTTCTAAGTTTGGATATCCCATGAAAATGACAACTTTTTGCTTCTTTTTTTTTATAAAAAAATACGCATGCCTACTTTGCTATTGCGCCATCATTATTCGTCCACAGCTTTTTCTTATGTTGTCATCATTGGTAGGGGATTTTATGTTCACGCTTTGGGCAAATTTGAACCCGTTTGACCCATTGACCTTTTTAAGATGAAATATTACCAATTCAACCCATTTATCTGTAGAAGGTCAAACATTACTACCCCTAACTAGTGGAGGTTAGTCAAACCATTGCGCAAACTACGTGCCTGGTTAAACTAGTAGTGTCAAAAGTCTTAAGTTTTGGAAGTGTTATATACTACCACTGATGGACCTTTTTCGTCCTGCAGAGCTCATTTGGAAAAGTAACTATACAGATTGACCGAGTTGTGATGCTGGGGGCAGTGGCCGGTGAATACACTTTGCTGCCTGAAAGCAAAAGTGGTGCCTCAAGAAATCTCGAAATAGAATTCCAATGGTCAAACAAGTAACAATTTACATCGAGCCTAAATGTATATAATTTTTGAGAGAATTGTGTTTGTTTTGTTATAGATTTCAAGGTATAGCATCAAGAACAACCATTTCTTATTTTTTTTGTAACCAAGTTCTATATTTGTTTATCGCTTGTAAGGTGTGTGGTTGTTAGTTCAAATGGAAGATTTTGTATTTTACAGTTGCTTACCGAAGTGATGGGAGCTTTGTTTTCTGAACCATGTATTATATTACGGTTGTGTATTTATATCTAATTTCTCGGTGTTAACATGTTCTACATGACATGTATTTTGCAAGGTTATTTACTCTAGAAAGATGGATGTGTCGGTAACTTGTCAAACAAATTTGGGTGACATGTTTGTCATCAGAATAATTTCACTATTAACAGTCTTCTATGAAATTCCAAATAACTCAGGTTCGAATCCAGACAAAGAATTTGCTTCTTTCATTCATGGAGTCTTGAATGAATCTCCATTCGTCGCAAAACGAATGTTCAAAATACTACGTTTGGCGGTGTTTGTTTTCTCTCTTATTTCTTTACTGCCCGTGCACGCACGGGGCTTACTTATAAATCATATTTATTTTAAAAGTTTTGTTTAATTTAAGGGCATATGAAAATTTTCTCGTATTTAATGTTTTATAATTGTGATATTAGTATAACTAATAATCATGCATGTGGTTTTACATTAAAAATATTCATTATGTATTAATATAAGTGTTTTAAAACCCGAGCTGACCCGGTCAGTGAAACCGTGAACCGGTCGGGTGAATGGAAGCCGGATTTTGTCAAAAAAACCGGTTGAACCGCGACCCGGTGGCTCGACGAGGTTAATAAATTTAAAAAGAAATAATAATAATTCATATTGATTAATATTTTGTAAATATTTTGTTGGATGAAAAATATAACTTTGTTTAACTCACATTAGTATTGATATTGTTATTCC
The DNA here is from genome assembly GCA_026074375.1 of Tanacetum coccineum. Lineage (NCBI taxonomy): Eukaryota > Viridiplantae > Streptophyta > Magnoliopsida > Asterales > Asteraceae > Tanacetum > Tanacetum coccineum. Next base: position 20,831 of record BQNB010030107.1, read on the forward strand.
AATTTATCTATTAATATCATATTGTACACAATATATGAGTTTAATATGTTTTTTCTTATATTCTTATATGAACTTTAAATAGATATTATACATGTTATATTTTTAAAGTATAAAGTCTAAGGGCATATCTGTTTATTTTCTAAAAGTTATTAAAAATATGGAAAATGATAAGTTTCAGTTAACCCCATATGATTTATTTAAAATTTAACCATTAAAGTTTTATTAATCACTTCCTTGTTTAAATTTTTGTTTTTCACGATTTTGACACCTTTATTTTTATGGCTTTTTTTTTCTCCAGAGAAAAGTTCAACATAGACTCACAATTTAGTAAAGATCTAATGAATCAATCACATCCTTCAATTTTTTCATCAAATTAAATAAAACTCACTTTCTACATCTTTTTTAAAAATTGAATATCTCACAAACCGTTAATCGTTACGAAAAACGAAACATACCATCGCGACGGGAATTAAATCATCTTTCTATAGAGGGGCACTTTGATATAGGTTCGACAAACTTTTTTTCAATCACGTCTGAAAAAATCATATGTGATTTAAATCACAAATCACATGTGATTTTGATACAAATCATATGTGATTTTTTCAGACGTGACTGAAAAAAAATCAAAAAAAAGTTCGTCGAAAGTATATCAAAGTGCCCCTCTATAGAAAGATGATTTAATTCTCGTCGCGATGGTGTACTTTTTGTCGTTTGAAGATTTACTGTTTGCAAGATATTTTATTTTTAAAAAAGAGGTGGAAAGTTGGTTTTTTTTTAATATAATGAAAAAATAAGTGGCTATGATTGGTCCATTGAGTATTTGATAAATGTTTCTACATTGATCTCATCTCTTTTTCTCCATTAAATTTCTCCATCAATTTTTTCAATTTTGACAAAAATTGATTCAATTTTGACTTTTTTTAAACCAATCACATTGCTTGATTTTGCCTACGTGGCAAAATCAAGCTTTATGATTGGTCTAATTTTTTTATTCATACCATTTAATCTCATACAAAACTCCGAAATGATGTAATTTTTTTATTATATAAAAGTTTGGGTTATCTTGTCTACAAATGGGCAAGATTTTGTAACATTTGTTCATACAACTTGAACGGGGTTACGCGAGGTGATGTGTGGATGGTGTTGGGTCATATTAGTGATACAATCAAGGTGACGCGTGAGAGGTGTGTGTGTTTTGTAGGGTATTGGTGGTCACTTGTATAACTTATAAAAACATGCACAACGAAAAATAATCAAGTAGTGATGAAAAATTCGATGAAGAAATACCAGAAAGTCGAAGGGTATACGGAGCGAACAATTCTCGTGATTCGGATAATGATGTTGATATAGAACCTCTGAATAATTCCCCGAGGCCGCAACTTTTGTTAATGTAAAGAAACAAAGAGTACGGGAACTCCTCGAAGATTACTTTTATTACAATTATGATGTGTACGAAGTGTTGGATTTAGATGATGATGACTTTAAAAGGATGGAAGACTACTTACATCTAAATCTTCACGACGGATTCATAAACAAAAGAGGAGAAAAGGAGGTGTAAGTTGATTGGAGCAACACCTGAAGAAAAATTTATGGTTACTAGATATAAGGTGGGACTGAATGAAAGGTACATTTCTGTAAAGCTCTTGGAAAGCACGGGATGGCCTACAACTGAAGAGAATGTGTGCATGATGAGAGCTGGCATAATGAAGAAAATGGACGAGTATGGGCTTGTCCTAGGAGCAACGTAGACGAGGAGGAGTCGAATTTAACGACTCAGTAAATAAACAAAACTGCATGTCGAGAGACACCCCGGATAGTTTGCATTTTCTATCTCTTCTTTTTAGTTAATTTTCGTTTCTTTTTGTTCCCAGGTATCATATACCACGTATGTACACTTGTGCATATACGGCTTTAATATTTTCTTTTTCTTTTTGTTTTTAGGTTATGATGAATTCTTTGATGAACCTCTGAAGGGGTAGTAGAACTTAATACGAGATATGCTGGAACTCAAGACAACGTCTTTGACAAATCTACATGTTAGTACAAAATAAGTGTCGGGCTTAAAATAGGGCTCAAATCCTTTGTTGGGCCGGGCCTTCGAATGATTTGGGTATCAGATCTTGTACTAGAGCAAGAGAGGTAAGATGATTTCCTGCACAATTAAATGAAAACCGTTAGCCTTACCGCGGGGACGGACCTCGCGATTAGACTCCGGCGTGAGAGTAAATAAACATGTAGAGGGAGAAAGTGCGTGTATGTACAGTGAGAAAATCATACCGTTCATTGTGTCAGAGGGTCCCTTTTATAAGCGAGTGAAATATTAGGGATTCATAATATTTCGTTTGTTTCGTTAGTGGCCGGAATGGGTCCCTTGTCGGGCAAGGTTCCGCGGACGAAAGTAGCCTATGGTTAGGTCCGCGTCCGTTTTGCTGTGTGGGCCGTTACCAGTGCAGGATTGGGTTTAGTTTCGGCCCATGACTGCTACGTTGGGCCCAGAAGCCTAAGTGGCAGTGTGACCCAAGCCCGAAGGCTTGGTATACCTGCTATACGTCATCAAGTCCTCCCAGTCTAGTATGATATTGCCTGCGGACCATGTCTCGCATGCGGTGATCAGTGCTAGACTTCAGGTTTATTGCTAATGATTTGCCGCCTTCCGTGGCCATGTGTCTTCTCTGCGAAGCTTCCTTATCAAGTTGGTGACGTTGAGGTGACGTGGACCGATGTTGTCCTTTTATCTTCTGACTGATGTGACGTATTTACAGCTTTTTTAACTGTTTCGTAGGCGAACCCCAACCGTTGATCGCGTGAGTGGGTTACACGTGTCATCATCTGGCTGTGGGTAGATATAAATACACCGAGGGTATAAATACCTCCTCCTATTTTTACTGTTTCCTTTTCCACAACTTTACTTTCCACCATTGTTGATTTCTTCAAGCTTTTCATCTTTATCATACGTCCGCATCTCGTTTTCCTCTTTTTTAAGGTTCTTCCAATTTTCAGGTTTGCATTTTTCCTCATTCATCCTTCCCAATGGCTAACTTTGCTGCTAAATATTCTATTATGACCCTAAAATTTGGTTAGATGGCTTTGTGATAGCTTTTATATTCCGGCTGAGGTTCATCCCACTGCTCCAGGGCGTGATAAAACCATTACCCAATTTCCAGTCGGCAAAGTAGGTGTATATAGTAGGCTCTTTGATGTTTGTGGCTATAGGATTCCGTTTACAAATTTTTTTATGGCCGTTCTCAAATACTTCCGTGTGCATATTTCTCAATTGTCGCCTTTTGGCGCGGCCCGGGTGTCTCATTTTGAGGTTCTGACGCGTGTACTTAACCTTTCACCCTCAGTGACGTTTGTTGTGTGTTTCCGTGCTTCTCGATACCGGACGCATAGCGATGGTTGTTTTTCCTTTGCTAAGCTTTCTACTTCGGCTCAGGTCTTGTTTGCCAAACCTCGGATTCCATAAAAAAATGGGCGGACCATTTTTTCTGGGTTGACTCTTGTGTATTCCCATTTACCGTCCTTTATATGTTAACATTTCTAATTTAAGGTCTTTTACGAACATACTATTATTCGTCACTATTTTTTTTGGTCCGATACGCGTTTACTTTTTAAATTAACTTTGATGCTAAATCGCGTAGACTTAGAAATTAATCATTTATATGTAAACGGTTCATCATAATAAAAATAGGTTTAACACTCAACCAGTAGCAAATAATTATTAAGGAAACATAATCTATAAATTAAATTATTTACTTTGCGTTTTTTTTTTGTATTGGTCACCGTAATGGTTTACATTCGCGAGAAAATACATTCAGAACACCACCGAAAATACATAGACTTAAAACAATACCCACTTTGAAACCTTACACATAAATTAAAAATCAATTCTGTGAAAATCTCCACTATGGCCGTATATGGGCACCAAACCCACTGATTCTTTAATTTTGTCCTTAAGTTACATGTACAACTCCTCTAATTAAATACTAGTAATAATGGTCCTTTTAGCTGAACATTTACACAATGGTTAATATAACCCATTTGGTCTTTTTTTGCCTTATTGCCGCCGGTTAAACAACAACACACACACAAAAAAATGGATTTCCAATATCTTAGCAAAATACTTGTACCACAAATCCTCTAATAAAACTTTGTACTAGTGGTTTAACCAAAAAACTATGTGTAGTTAACTAGAAACTTGCAAAACTACTACCTTAGGCCAGTTTGGTTTGTTTGTGTGACTAAGAACATGTGACTAGGTTTATGCCTATAAATACTCACATAATCTCACCACTTTACACTCTTACAAACACAAACACTTAAACACATACATCCTCTTTGAGTCGGGTCATAAAACCGCAAGGCAACACTTTCCCTTTGTCCCACACGAAGTTGTAAGCTTTGAAGCTTGGGTTATTATTTTGGGTCGCGTCTCATACGTGGGTAGCTCATTTCGCACACACGCTCGAGAACAAAACTCTAGGACCACTTGTAAGTCACATTCGAACCTATGGCAATTGTATTATACATGTTTTTTCCTTGTTATCTAGATTATATGTCACGTATACATGATGTACTAGGGTAATTTCACGCATGTTAAATAAGAAACGTGCGAGTTATACGCAATACCATTACGTATAACGACTTGCGTGGTGAAAGTGTGCAAGGAAACGCGTAACCTATGGGATTATTAACAAGCAAAGGCTTTAAACCTTTTGTTTATATAAAAACTTGGATCTCGATGTATACGTTACCTTATACACCGATGTTATGATAAACAACACGTAAAACTTTCGTTCGTGAACATACACAGATGGCTTTGGATACTTACGTGAATTTGTAACACTTGCATGTTATGTACGACTGTATTATAAGCTAAATACACGACATTTTTGCCACTAGGGCCTTTCGAATAATTATGTAAGTTGCTAGGAGAAGCAATAGGCCACGATGGGCTTGTAAAATACTCAAGTGTACACGGCCCGGGCCCAACCGGCCCAACAGTGGAGCCACGGCATAATAATAAGCTCATTCAAGCTTATTGATTGACCTAGAAATCTAGTGAACTTATATATGATATACATGCTCGAACAAAACTCCTATTGGGCCTTTAGCCACGTTCAAAGCCAAACGGGCCTAATAAGGCCACCCGGGGAGCCACAACTTAATTATAAGCTCTATGAGCTTATTGAGAGTCATACAAACTTAGTTGATAAATTACGGACCCCTAATTACTATTAGCAGAACCTAGCCGAACCCATAATGGACTTGTTAGCCCATTTGCGAGTCCAACGCGAGCCAATAAGCTCACAATAAGCTTAAATAGCTTATTAATCAAAAATTATAATTACATATATATCCTTCTTAAGTTATATAAATGTCATATATATCTAAATTATTATTTTTTATGTAAATAAAACAAGAAAATACATAAGTAAACATAAATTGACTATTATACCCTTGTTCTTTCTTAATTTTCTTTGCTACAATAACCACACACAAACAATTAGTCGATTACCCTTACCAATTTGAAATTAAACAATTACGATTATAAATTAGTTGGATTGGCAGGTATTGTTGAATTTATTAATGTTATTATTCAATCCACGTACATCTGTTAAGAAAAGGGAAGTGATACTTACACGGGTCTTTTTACTTCATACAAAGAAAATTAAAACAAAATAACATTTATACCCTCAATATTATTTTATCCATCTTCTCCAGAAATGCATCATCCACATTCGTTCTAAGCCTTATTGTCCATCATCCTAGGCCATCTCACTCCATGGTCACTGTTAGTACAAAATAAGTGTCGGGCTTAAAATAGGGCTCAAATCCTTCGTTCGGCCGAGCCTTCGAATGATTTGGGTATCAGATCTTGTACTAGAGCAAGAGAGGTAAGATGATTTCCTACACAGTTAAATGAAAACCGTTAGCCTTACCGCGGGGACGGACCCTGCGATTAGACTCTGGCGTGAGAGTAAGTAAACATGTAGAGAGAGAAAGTGCGTGTATGTAGAGTGAGAAAATCATACCGTTCATTGTGTCAGAGGATCCCTTTTATAAGCGAGTGAAATATTAGGGTTTCCTAATATTTCGTTTGTTTCGTTAGTGGCCGGAGTGGGTCCCTTTTCGGGTAAGGTTCCGCGGACGGAAGTAGCCTATAGTTAGGTCCGCGTCCGTTTTGCTGTGTCCGGGCCGTTACCAATGCAGGATTGGGTTTAGTTTTGTCCCATGACTGCTATGTTGGGCCCAGAAGCCCAAGTGGTAGTGTGACCCAAGCCCGGAGGCTTGGTATTCCTGCTATACGTCATCAAGTCCCCCCAGTCTAGTATGATATTACCTGCGGACCATGTCTCGCGTGCGGTGATCAGTGCTAGACTTCAGGTTTATTGTTAATGATTTGCCGCCTTCCGTGGTCATGTGTCTTCTCTGCGAAGCTTCCTTATCAAGTTGGTGACGTTGAGGTGACGTGGACCGATGTTGTCCTTTTATCTTCTGACTGATATGACGTATTTACAGCTTTTTTAACTGTTTCGTAGGCAAACCCCAACCGTTGATCGCATGAGTGGGTTACACGTGTCATCATCTGGATGTGGGTAGATATAAATACACCGAGGGTATAAATACCTCCTCCTATTTTTACTCTTTCCTTTTCCACAACTTTACTTTCTACCATTGTTGATTTCTTCAAGCTTTTTATCTTTATCATACGTCCGCATCTCGTTTTCCTCTTTTTTAAGGTTCTTCCAATTTTCAAGTTTGCATTTTTTTCTCATTCATCCTTCCCAATGGCTAACTTTGCTGCTAAATATTTTATTATGACCCAAGAAATGGTAGATAGCTTTTATATTCCGGCTGAGGTTCATCCCACTGCTCCAGGGCGTGATAAAACCATTACCCAATTTCTAGTCGACAAAGTAGGTGTATATAGTAGGCTCTTTGATGTTTGTGGCTATAGGATTCCGTTTGTAAATTTTTTTATGGCCGTTCTCAAATACTTTCGTGTGCATATTTCTCAATTGTCGCCTTTTGGCGCGGCCCGGGTGTCTCATTTTGAGGTTCTGACGCGTGTACTTAACCTTTCACCCTCAGTGACCGTGTTCCGCGCTTTCTACACCCGTACGTATAGCGATGGGTTGTTTTCCTTTGCTAAACGTTCTACTTCGGCTCCGTCTTGTTTTCCAAAACCCCCGGATTCCATAAAAAATTGGGCGGACCATTTTTTCTGGGTTGACTCTTGCGTATTTCCCATTTCCGTCCCTTTATATACGGGAGGTGTCCTAGAAAAGGATTCGGCTCCCCATCTTACTGCTCGTCAAGAGCAAACCGTTAAACTTCTTGAAAGCCATAAGGCTCCTTTCCGCCGGTATCCGGAGTGCTTCTTATGCCTTGTGGGTTTGAGCCCGTATTATCCTTTTGACGAAAATTCTTATCCGGCTTTTGAGCATCCTGACGGAATGGGTGGGTGTTATTTCCTTTTAGTAGTGGTACTTTTATATTATAAAACCTGATTATCTGATGTTTATTTTGCAGATATGGGCTTGTTGGATTTTATCAAGACTGCTGACCCTCGGAAGGTCCGGGCGGTGGAGGTTCAGAAGGGAGATGATCAGGTGAAGTTGCTAGAGAGTACCCAACATTGCTTCATGCCTCTGGTGATTCCTGCAGCTGGGGGTAGTAGTTCTGCTGCGGCCGCGGAGATCCCTGCTCCGACTGAGGGAGGGCAGGAAGATGTTGCTGAAGAGGACGCTTATCTAGAGTTAGCGGACCCAGATGAGGGTACGGCTATGGTGAGGCAGAGTGAGGAGGAGGTTGTTACGGAGCAGTCCAAGAAGGTTAAGAAGAGAAGGTTGCAGAAGCAGAGCGATGTTCTTCCTGCTAAAAAGTTGAGGACAGATCACCCTGCCCTTGCTTCCGGCGCTGGTGGTAAAACTCTTGCCGGTCTGGAACAGATTAGGCCGGCAGGTTCTCGTTTGCCGGACCGGGAACAGTTTGTTTTTCCCTCCGTTGCTCCTCCTTCTCAAGAGAGCAAAGGTTTTTTGGATTCTTCTGCCCGAACGAACCTCCAGATCTGTACTACTGTGGAGAGGTATATATATACACCCTTTGTCAACTGAGTTTCCGAACCCTTTTCTTAACATCAATTTTTATTTGTCTTTACAGCTCTAGTGCTTTGGCTATTCCGGTAGATACTACTGCTGCTGCCACAACTTCCATCGGGGCTGCTGCGACTACTAAATTGGCAACGGATGTTAATCCGGACTTGTCTGGTCCTTCCTATCCTGAGGAGTCGGAAGGGTCTGATGACTCTTTTTATTCGCCTACTACCTTGGACCCTTCCGAGGCGAAGCACTGGTATGTCCCTAAGTGGAGCATTACCAATGATTCACTGCTAGACGATGGTTTTTCTTGCCAGACCTTAGTAGACTGTGTTGCTCCCCCTGCCTTCTTTTCTGCTCTCTGTAGTATGGACTACGACCAACTGTACACATAGTTTAACGTAGGGGCAGTGCGACAAGTGTGTCTTGGGGCGGAGGTGAGGTCACGCGCGGAGCATGAACTGGAGCTTAAGGAAAAGCTGAGGGTTAAATATGATGCTCGTGGTAGGTTGCTGGAGGAGAAAGATTTAGAGATCCTAAAGCTAAAGTCCAAACTGGCGTAGAATGAAGCGGAAGCCGCGGAGGTTATTCGCCTCCGTGATCAAGTTTTGTCATTGTCCGAGGAGAAGTCTGCTTTAACCGCGGAGGTGTCAGCACTCAGAATCACCGTTACTCAGAAAGATCATGACATCTCTTTGCTTAACTCTCGTGCCACTTCTCTCGCGTCTACCCTGGACGATGCTAAAGTGACTTGTGCCGAGGCTGGGCACAAAATTACTTCCTTGGCGTCTGAGCGAGATAGGCTCACCTCTGAGGTATGTTCGTACCTTTTATTCCGCATGTATTTGCTTATTTGTGTTTGTGTTTTTAAGTGTTCTTGTTTTTGTAGGTTTCTTATCTGCGTGCCGGTTTTTAGGATTTTAAGGAAATGATGGAGGTTCAGCAGGAACAGCAGGCCCAGGAGTTGTACAACCATGTTGCCGAGCTTGAGGCACACGTAATGGATGTCTTCGGCCGTTTGAAGGAGGGATTCTACCCCACCTATTTGACTACTTTGGCCAGAAGAAAGTAGCTCCTAACTTATGAGATACGGCTTGCTCTTCTCAAATGTTTGAAATATCCTGAGTACCAAGGCACTCTGGGTCATGCTTTGGGTCGGGTTGTTGATTTTGGTATGCAGGAAGGCTTAGAAGCCGGTCATGAGCATAGGACTGCCGGAAGAAGTCTCTCCGCGGTTGATGCTTATAAATCGGAGGCTACCAGAGCATGCTATGTTGACGCGGTTAAAGCCCTCGAGGATGTATACTTCCCCTTGGTAAGTTTGTTGAAGTCTAAGAAGGATGTTGGGATGGATGAGGTTCTGGATTGCTTCTTATTGGACGGGCCCCTTGTTGGCCTTCCGGAAGCTGCTTATTTACAGCCATGCATTGAGCAGCTTTCCATTCCTATTCATCATGCTGGTGATACAACGGCTATCGGGGAGACTTCCTTGTCCTTTGCTTTGATGAGCGTCCATGCCCGTGCTGAGGGGGCCAAGAAGCATGTTGTGGCTCTCCGCCATCTGATGATGTGATAGGTCACTTGAATCTTGAATCAATCATATCAACATGTAAGATTAGAGAGAATGAGAGCAAGTGAAGGGAAAATTCAAATCTTAAAGGACTGTTTGAGGACATAAGCACCAAAGGTATAATTATTGAGAAGTTGGAGGACTAAATGTGTAAACTTTGAAACTTAATGGTTTAAAAATATAAATAGTATATATTTATTAAACTTAGGGGCCGTTTTGTAATTATGGAAAAACCTAAGGGGATTTTATAAACAAAGGTGATTTTATAATAGCGAACCAGACGAATTATATTCGGATGATATACAAGTAAACCTATGATTTGATAAATATAGATAATTATTAACGGTTATACATATACTAGAGCGTATGAAGTCGAATACATTCCCAAGAGCCATCAAGTAATTTCAAACACGTAAAATATGTGCACCACCACACAAGTGATAACAGTATATATATAAACTAACAAATTATTGTAGTTTATACCTTGAGTCTTTAGCCTAAACTTGTAGACTAAGACTGGCCGTATTTACTTAGGTATCTGACGGTGTGATTTCATACTTGGATATATATTATCATTTCCAGAGGACTATTTACTAAGGTGAGTTCATAGCCCCATGTTTTACAATTATTTAAATGATTTACATCCTGAGGGTGTGAAACAGCTTTGTCTTTACAAATTGGACGCAAGTGTACATTTTAAATGTATGATTACGTGTTTGCCTATGTAGCGATATAACTCCACTGAAGCCCATTATCATTGAACTGTCAATTATGGGATTGTGGAGAGCGAATGTTATAATAGATTTATTTTAGATTGACATCCGTTTAGGGGAGTAGCGCTCCACTTGGACGGGTTGCCGGACAACAAACGTATACGTATACCATGTCGGATTGGGATGTTGCGGGTTAGTACATCATTCACGGGCATTATGGCAAATTATTGCATGTTGCTTTGTTGTCTAATCATACATTTGAAATTCTTTGCGGTCCTAATATTGATTTACATAAAACCTATGTATTCACCAACCTTTATGATTAACGTTTTAAGCATGTTTTCTCAGGTCAATAAGGCACGAGGTGCAGTGATACATTGGAAGTCAATAATTGAAGAGTCATATCAAAAATTTGGGGTCTTATTTTGGGGAGTTTAGATTATACTTCCTATATATATTTTATATTTTATTATATATTATATATATTTTAAGGTGTAGTTTTGACGAATCAGCTGTATTTACTTAGGTATTTGATGGTGATTCATATTTGGATATATACTATCATTTTCAGAGGACTATTTACTAAGGTGAGTTCATAGCCCCATGTTTTACAGTTATTTAAATGATTTACATCTTTGGGGTGAGAACATGCTTTGTTTTACAAATTGGACGCAAGTGTACATTTTATACAATGATTACGTGTTTGCCTAAGTAGCGAACTGAGCCCTTTATCATGAACTGTCAATCACTAGGTTGTAAGCGTGAGTGTTATAAATAGATTTATTTAGGATTGATATCCCCGTTTAGGTGAATAGCGCTCACTGTGCCGGGTTGCCGGACAACAAACGTATACCATGTCGGATTTGGATGTTGCGGGTTAGAACATCATTCACGGGTATTTATTGGCAATTTATTGCATTCATATATGTCGAGCTTTAGTGTCATGAGCTTAGGAAAATGTAGTTACTTTTTGTTAGATATTAGAAAAAGACTCGGTCACCCCGTGTATTTTACTGTTTATTATAGCTCGTAGTTTAATAGTTAATAGTACGATTTTCGGTTTTAAGTCGGGTACAAATACCCGGTATATTGTAAGTACTATATATAGCCTCTTCCAACTTTGGAAGAGACAAGCTAGTCATAAATTCATTTTACAAAAGAAAACACTTTCTCTCTCTAGAATATTCTCTCTCAAGTGTTTCTCTCTCTAGAAACTAGCCCGATCCAAGAATCGACCCCGTGTTATGATATAGGGTATACCACAATTGGTATCAGAGCTAATGAGATGATTAGATCGTGTGTATGTGCGATTTCTTGCTCGATTTAGATCGAAAAGTGTACCTTTGAAGGCACTAGCTCGTTTTTTGAAGATCTCCGAATTTTGTTGTTTGTATTGATAAAGTTTGGGTGTTTCTAGTAGCTATTACCTTATGGTATTGTGTTGTGCAAAAGAAATCAAGCAAAATCGTTCAAAAGGGTGATTTATAGGTGATTTTGTGTGAAAAACGTCGTTGTTCTTCGTGGAGAGTTGCCAGAATTTCTTCACGGCGGTTTGCTGAAAAATATTATTTTATTAAGTAGGTTACCAACCCTCTGACACACGGCGGGTTGCTTAGGTGGCGAGTTGCTCAAGCGGCGAGTTGTTACTAAGCAGCGGTTTGCTTACCAGCGGTTTGAACAGGTTATCAGCGGGTTGAATATTTTAAATAGCAAATTTCTTAAGGAAACTCTGGCGGTTTGAAAACTCTACGGCGGTTTGATTAAAATATTCTTCGCGGCGGGTTGCTTGGCAGCGAGTTGACTTCGGCGAGTTGCCTTAAAATTCCACCGGCGAGTTGTCTTATCTCTTCGCGGCGGGTTGCTTGGCAGCGAGTTGTGTTCGGCGAGTTGTCTTAAAATTCCACCAGCGAGTTGCCTTATTTCTTGCAGCGGTTTGGTAGCCTTTGGCGGCGAGTTGAGCTTCTGTCTTAGAAATTTGAAATATTTCAAACTCGGGATTTAATATCACTAAAACAAAATACGAATACGTTAACCTCACCACTTTTAACGTACACTCACTAATCATTGATCGATCAAAACATATCATATCATAATAATACAAGATGTCTAGTATGCAAGAAGACATCCAGTGTGCAGGTTCTGATACACGCCCACCAATGCTTGATAGAACAGACTTTGAATCTTGGCAACAACGTATACGTCTGTACTGTCTAGGAAAGGATAATGGAGAGAATATTATGAAGTCCATTAAAGAAGGACCATTTCAGATGGGAACGGTCTCAGATGTTATTACTGGAGGAACCGAGGGTGCAGTTCAACAAGGTCCAGTACGTGCTAGAGTCCTTAACGACCTTTCGGCTGAAGAAAAGGAAAGGTATAAAGCTGACATTCGTGCAACCAATATCCTACTTCAGGGTATACCAAAGGACATCTACTCACTCATCAATCACTATACTGACGCTAAAGACATTTGGGAAAACGTGAAGATGATTCTGGAAGGTTCTGAGTTAACAAAGGATGACAGGGAATCTCAGTTATACGATGAATTTGAACACTTCCGTCAAATCAAAGGAGAAACCATTCAAGGATACTACGTTAGGTTTACGAAGCTCATTAATGACATGAGAAACATCAAGATGACCATGCCCAGGATGCAGCTTACTTGAAGCAACATGAGGTGCATGCTAATGAGAACAGAATTATGATGGAAAGGTTCGGTCAACCAAATAATGATCCTTTGGATGCCTCAGTTCAATAGTATCCAACGCAATCATCCAAGTCAAAAGAACTATCTCCTGCTGACAACTTTCAAATGGACTCAGGAAGTTCTTCCACAGAAAACTTGATTGAAAGTTTATCCAACACACTT